>VXBN01012319.1:425273-488100 GCA_013397395.1 Sinosuthora webbiana
GGGGGGGGAGGTTGTTGTTGTTTGGTTTTGGTGTTTTGGTTGGGTTTTTTTTTTTTTTGATAATTCTTATCAAGTGGGAAATAATGAATGAATATTTAGAATATATACTTGTCATTTCTAAAATATTATATTTCTATTCTGGTACCTATTGTGGATACGTTTTTGACATGTGTAAATAAGCCTACGATAGCAGCAATTGTAAGATGGTCTGAATTGTAGTAATTTGTCAATGAGGTTTGTGTTTATTTTTACCCATAGGGATTCAACAATATAACTATCTGTCATTGGCAGAAAAATTAAAGAAGACTTTTCAAGGAATTTGAAAATTGTTTATTCCAGTGGATGAAACTGGTGACGACTTGCCTTTTCTTTACTCTGGGATTTTCCATTGTTTTATAATCTACATATTGCTGTTAATTTAAATATTAGGTAGAAAATTAAATAAGTATTTCACATTGATTATTCCAAAAGGTTTGGTTTTTTTTTTCATCAATAAACAGAAGATTCCTTTATGTTGCGGTTTGACCTGTGTCCTGTGTCATAATATATTTGATTCAGGGATGACTACATATGTGATTTGATCTGCCTTCATTAAATCTGGCTGCATTCAATGTTGCACTGCTGCAATTTCATTAGTGAAGCCAAAAGCACTCCATTTAACTCTGTATCTGATAACCACGCATCATTGCTGTAACCTGTAACTGAAGAGTCACAATTCCCCCCTTTTCTTTACTATTGGCAAAATTTCAAATATAAAGAAAGAATACAAAGAGATCTTGACATGTTGTCTTTATAAAAGATTGGTTTCCCTGTGAATTTCTGCTGTAATAGACAGCTTTAGTAAATTATTCAAACCTTCCAACAATACAGATCTTAATCTAATGAGGTTTGCTCACAGGAGACTTGAATAACATATATCTGTAAATAAAGAGAAAAAAAAAAATCCAGATAGTTTTGTTTGGAATTTCTGTCAAGTTTTCCATAACTTTTTTATATTTTACCGCAGCTTTTTTAACATGGATAGTGTGGACTTTATTCTGGTGCTTCAGAAAGGTAAACAGGAAAAAGTCAGGCTCCAGATTTATACGTATATTAAGTTCGGGGATGTACAAGGATAAATATACAAGTACATCATGCTGTAGATATGCTAAACTGTAGGACTTAATGAATTACCCTGAAATATACAATCATTATGTTTGTTGTGATCTGTTTGTGATCAATCAGCATTTTGATTGATAACCTAATAACAAATTCCATTTGAAAACAGATGGTAAATTTGGAAAGACAACACAAAGTTTAGTATTTGACAAAGTTTTGATTATATTTTAATTTTGATTGAAGTGAATGTATATATGGTAACTGACATTAATTAGGTAAACTTTAATTTCAGTTTAATCTCATGATCAGGAAGAGAACTCAAAGGACAAGAAAAAGGCCTAAGAAAAGAGGGAGATGAAGGAAAATGAATATAGATAGTAAAGGCTTTTAGAGTTGAGGGAAGGGTTTGGCTGCCTTCTCATTGATGTAAGTATATCACATGGTAACTATGAAGTCAGCATAGCATGCTTATAAAAGCTACAAGGTTTAGAACAGAAGCAGAACCAAGTGTTTTTATGAATATTAATTCCTAAATTGTCTCTGAGTGTTTTTTCAGTGTGTAGACTAGATTGAAATTTTGCCTCTATTTATACCCTCTAAAACTTATTCATTCCAGCAACCTTCACTATTGTATTCAACATATAGGAAGTGTTATTATTGTAACACTCTTTACTGGAAGAAGTATTACTGGTAGATATTCTCACTACACTAATTTTGCAAAATTACATTCATTTACAACAACTCCTCTCACAGCTTACTGATCCAACACATTATCACGATCATTATTATTATTTTTTAAAATCCAACTCTTAAGCAAACATTAGCATATGCTTTTTCAAGGTAGATAGATGCAGGTATATACTGACACGTGGAACGGAACGGAACGGAATAGAATAGAATAGAATAGAATAGAATAGAATAGAATAGAATAGAATAGAATAGAATAGAATAGAATGTTTCTGTTGAGAGGGACCTACAACAATCATCCAACTGCCTGATCAATTCAGGGCTGATCAAGTTAACACATGTTGTAAGCACACTGTTCAAATGCCTCTGAAAACATTGACGGGCTTGGGCCATGAACCACCTCTCTAGAAAGCCTCTTCCAGGGTGTTTGAACACCCTCTTGGTAAAGAAATTACTTCTAATGTGCAGTCTAAACCTCTCCTGACACAGCTTTGAACTGTTCCCATGTGTCTCATCACTGAATTGCAGGGAGAAATGTTCAACACCTCCCTCTCTGCTTCCCCTCCTCAGGAAGCTGTAGAACAGTGAGATCACCTCCTCTTCCTCACCTTTTCTCCAAACTAGATAAACCCAAATTCCTCAGCCACTACCTACAGGACATGCTTTCCAGCCTTTCACCAGCTTTGCTGCCCTCCTCTGGTTGCATTCGAAGACTTGAACAACCTTAAATTGCAAGGTCCAAACTGAACTCTGAAGATGAGTCTGTACCAGCACTGAATGCAGATGAATAGCTACTAATGAATAAAAGATGGGTTTACATTAACTTTAGCTTGCAAATTTTTTCATGCAGAATCTTCAGCTACCTCAGGAAAAGTGAACTGATTTAAGAGACTGCCTTCTGTGTTGTAAAACCTAAAATTCTCAATCAGTCTTAAATCTTTCAAGATTGTCTGTAATTTTTTCTTTTTAACTGTAAGTGCAGAAACATACAGAGTTGGGGCGTCTTTCGTCTTTCCAACATCTTAATCTTTTATAGGAATTTTACTTGTTTCATTTTTTTTTAAATATATGTTTCTTAATATTATGTTTAAAAATGGTTGAATATGAAAGGTTCCCCTCAAAATTTACTTTAGCTGTAGACAGTTGGAACTAACCATGGAAATTACTGTATTTCTACTTAGCAACTAAGATGTAAGCTGAACTTGAAGAGTGGTGTTACCCATTTTTGCTGAAGAATTCCTGAGAAGAACCATGAGAAGAAAGCCAAGTATCCGCCCTACCTTGTAGATGTCAAACACATCAAACTGGTCTTCCAGTGACCTCCACTGACTAGTGGAGGTAGAGATGTGTTCGTAGTCGTGCCATTGTCTAGCAGTGCCAACTCAGGCAGACAGATATCAAAGTAAATTGAATCTTCTGGAAACAATAGGTAAAAATGTCATGCCTGGTGGGAATGAGAAGAGTGACTTATGCTTCTCTGCAGTGTCAGCAGCAGCTCAAAGCTCTGCGGTTTGTTTGTTTGGACTTTCAAATATGCAAACCTGGCTGTCCATGATGTTGCAACCTATGGCTCAGTTTTATAATGCTCATCTGTCAGTGACCCAAGTCGCAGGTTTATGAAGAACAATTGCCTGATTGGAGAGGAGAAATTAAGATTAATACTTCTTTACCTGATGATTGACAATCACTGGACAGCACAGACTATCATGCAAGTGAGTATAATGGTTTGTAGACTGTTAGTCTGGCAGATTCCAATCATTCACCATACCTGCTAGGTAATAGATATTGAGTCATCATGAACTGTATGGACAGAAAATATTAAAGGGTTCCACCACCAAAAGATGCTTGCCTTTACTATTTACTGAAAAATTGGTTTGTATTACAAACTTCTATTTCAAGGTCATTGAAACAGGTGTCAGTTCCTATACTCTCACATGCATTATAACATATACCTTGCATGTCCCACAGATCCCTCAGAACTGTGTATGGAAAATAAGGGTTCATCTCAGTCCTAAAATTCAGTGTTTTAAACTAATGATGGGGAGAAAAAAAGACTCTCTCAAAAGATAAATCAACTCATTATGAAGAACATTTCTGAAAAGGGTTTGTGTGATTTAATGTCTGCAGAAGCCTACTCCATGAACTGACAAAGGACCCTGCAAGAAAAGATTAGAAGTAGAGGATTATAAGTCTAAGTGACAACCATCTAACATGATGCAAGATGAATAACACCTTGGGAGCACTAGGCATACTGAAAAATCACAGAATCAGGAAGTTTGTCACCAGCTGTGAATTCTAACACAAGCTATTCTAACAACATAAATGCTGTCTTTTTTCTGCAATGGCAGTGGGAGAGCACAAGAGCAATTGAATATTGATGATAATGCTGTTAGACCAGATTCATCAAAACTATTTTAATTATGCCCTAATAAATTATTCTATAATGAATGAAATTGCAGATAAATAGATATGTGTATACAAAATCCCTCTTTCAAAAACTTACACATGCATCCAGTTGAATGCAGTTAAAACAAAAGTTCCTGCTTTCTGTTAAGTTTGAGTGAAGTTAAACAACAAACAGCACATCAAGAGTTTTTAATTATATAAAATATAACATGATGTGTGTTTAGGTAAAAAATTGGATCATACATGCAGTCCATACTTCTATGACAGCTAACAAAATATTATCTAATAGCTTTTCTAAATGAAAAAAAGAGATGTAAATTCCAATAGCATCTCCTGATTTTCATTATCTAATCAGACAGAATTGCAACCCGTGAAAAAAGCTACCATAAGAAGAATGTAATTATCAAAATTATTATGGGAAACTTCAGCAGTATAACACACTGTTCAAAGGGATGCTATTTAATTCTTTCAGTTCAGCTGCTCCTTGAAAAAATATCAGACATACTACCAGTATGTGTCAAATCTTTCAAAAAAAGAGAAGAAGGGATTTTTCAAAAAAAGAGAAGAATGATTAAGAAAATGCAAACTTGAAAAGCACAGAAGAAATCTATCATGATTTTTAACTGAGGGAGACAGAGCATGGTCCCATCCAGAGTGGCCACAACGAAGTCAAGCAGAGCAGGGCCACGTGTGTGTGCTCATGTCTGCGTTTCCATTTTTGTGTGTAACCTACTTGGCCTTTGTGGGAGGTCTGCATGGAACTCATTATTTGCTGCCCTGTTGATATTGATCTGTAGTGTACAGGTCTCTGACAGTTAATTATATGTCTCTGATGAATTAATAAACCACTTTCATTCAATCCATTTTGAATTAAAATAATGCTTAGCTAATTCTGGTAAGACTAGAACACAACTAATCAAGTTTGTCTGCTGTATTCATTACTGGAAAACAGTCAGTGACACAAAATATGTATAACCTACATTCCTTGAAGGGATAAGTTACTTAAAGGGATAAAGTTCAGAGAGAACTAAACAACAGAAGTTATTTAGCTGTTCTTATTTTATAGAAGGTGCTATAATCTGGGGTTTTGGTTTCCTCTCTGGTATGCTGAAGAATCTGCTCAGTGCTACAGTGAAACTCTAAGTGAGATTTCATCAGCTGAAACACAATTTCACTAAGTGAAATATTTTTCAAAGTAGTTCTGAATAAAAATTTTATTACATCCTAGTACTTTTTTTGGCTTTATGATGAATTTGAATTAGTAAGTAAAAATATATATGTTCTTAGGTATTTGATCACCCCACCTTATCACCACCATGTTAAATGCAACACCACTCAGCTTATTTCTAGAACAGTTTTACAGACACATATGTGTCACACCTGCACTTATGTATAAAAACAACTTTGGAATATTCTTGGATTTAATTTGTTGAAAGGTTGGTCATAAAAAGCTGCTTAGTGTCTATATGTATGTAGCTTAGGATACCTATTTTGCTTCAGGAACACTACAGTTCTTATCTGGGTATCAGCTATAAATACTTTCACATTTACAATCCATTAATATGCTTCTGCAGTATGATTGTCTCTGACTTTAGGAGCTATAAATTTCCATGTGCTGGATAGCATTTTCTGTAGGTTAGAATAAAGAACTTTATTAAATTTACCATACATACCTAAAATTAATAGGAATTTGGAAATTGGTCACATTTATTATTTGGTGAACGTTCAGGAATTTATCAACATTTTAATTTTAATAATGTGATTTGGTTTGAGTTTTTTGGTGGTGTGGGAGTTTTTTGTTTGTTTTGTTATTTAAGTACACCTTACATCTGTATCCTGTATTTCTCAATTATCTGATACACTGCTGTAATGAATAACACAGGCAGACCCATTAGAAACAGAGCAATAACTCCTCATGTGACATGAAACGAATATTGACCATGCTAGAATCTACCAAACTTGAAACATATCTCTTGTCCTGATCCAAATCAATCGGTTTGGTTGTTTTTTTTTTTTGTTTTTTTTTTTTNTGATCCAAATCAATCGGTTTTTTTTTTTGTTTGTTTGTTTGTTTGTTTTGGTTTTTTTGTTTTTTGTTTTTTTGTTTGTTTTTTTTTTTTTAATATTGTAGAAAATAAATTGTATGAACAAAGATTTACAGAGGACTAGAATCAGTTTATTCCCTGAGATGGTTATCTGCAGGTATAGCATTGGTAATTCTTGCTACTTCATGCACAATTATGACACCACTTTTTTTGAGTAAATAAAATAATAAAGATCATAACTACTACACATTAAGCAATATAAGACTAATCTGTTCTACTCTGCTTCTATTATTTTATTTTCAAGTTTCCTGTCTCAAGTGTCTAAGCATTTGTATAAAGGTAACATGGACTGTTTGCCTACAGCACAGGACAGAGCACACTTGATGCAGAGGCAGCAAGGAACATGAGGGGAGAGAGGATCTTGCAGTACCTTGCACTTTCACTGTCTCACCTCCTGCTCCATTGTTCTGCTCAAAGGAAAGCTCTGGAGACATCTAGGTTATTGACACTTCCAAGGCTTGCTGTCTGGCCCTGAACATAGCTGCATAGACTGCCTATGTATTCTGGGCTACATTTAAAAGTGCTTTAGCATCCATGACAGTTTTCACATGAAAAACATTGGTATGGAAGGAAACCTGCCCCATGGATTGTTCCCACACTGTCCTTGGAAGAACACTATTTGTCCTGGCCCAAAGATGTGCTGAGGATTGTTCAAACATTCACAGTATGAACAATGTTTAAACTTCCTTATTTTTACCCATGACTTGATATTGTTTATTTTACTAACATAAAGGATTTTTTCAGCCAAAATCCCTGAGATCATGTTGTTGTTTTCCAGTTCCATCGAAACTCAGGATATTAAAATAAAATGTTGCACATTATTTTATTACTCCTGACTGTGCTCCTCTGATGTCTCAAGCCAGGGGTTGCTCTTCCTCCTTTCACTGATGGCAGAGTTCCTTCCTCATGTTTGGATTTTCCCATTCCACAGCTTGAAAAGAGAAGGGGAGTTCTGTTTCTGACCTGGACTCTTGGAATACATTCCATCTTTTGTACTTTTTGCACATTTCACAACTTTATTGCACTTGTAAATCTCTGTTAAAGAACATTCCTCATTCAGAAATGTCTATATAAATACAAGTCTAAAAAATATGAACATAATAGTGATGTTACAGTTTTAGAATTTCCTTCCTAAAATGATTAGTAGTGTAATTATAGGAAGTCACAAGTTAAACTCAGGTGACCTTCCTTCTTGATCAATGCTTGTGTTTTAAAATACCAGCCATTTCTGCTGATGTTCCCTGCTCTTTTCCATTCACATTGCCCTTTTAGTACACATCCTATTCAATTGTTTATATTGTTTTGTTGTTCTTCAGGAGAGAGACAGACCTATATATTAAAAAATATTGTGCCTAATGTGATTATAATGGGAGGACAAATTATATTCTGAGTTAAAATTTCCAAAACTCAATTCAATACCAAAATATAACTGGCAAGTTGTAAACATCTGTCCACAAACCAAGATTGTTCTCTTTGCATCATTAAGGGAATACATGAATGGAGTTCTACCTTGAATTCATGTTTCAAGCATCTTATTAGCTTCAGAATTTTAAAACCAGCCTTAAAATTAAAAGTGTTGTTTACTTCCAAGGCAGTAGCTTATGATTTCAAGTTTGTTTGTTTGTTTGTTTGTTTGTTTTTTCACTTCTAAGAACCTGCTTATTGCCTGTTACATTGGTGTACTTCTATACCGGAGATTTATCTGAGCATGTTTTTATTGGACAGTGGGGGACAGAAAAAATTCTTCACTGCTTTCCTAGTTCAGATGGTGTTAAAGACATCATCTGAAGATGATGTGGTTGCCTCATAACTTACAAAGAAATGAAGTCTTAAGGGAATAATCAATCAAAGGGAATGAGATACATAAGGAAAAGGAAAAAGGCTTATGAAATTGGTAATTTTGATTCTTTTAGTGCCGTCTGCTTTAGTTTTTGGACTCTGGAAGAGTAATTCTCTATTAAAAAGATGGTTAATTAATAAGGCACTGAACATTATTATAGAAAATACAGTTGAAATACAACGCATTTTAAGACAATGAGTATTTTATTAGGCTAATGCAGGTACATCTTTCCATAACTATCTGTGTGCTATTCCCTTTCCAGTTCTAAAGTGCTACCAAGATATAATAAACAGAAAGAGGAAGGGGAAAAAAAACCCATTCTTAAAATAAGAATTAGATATGACTACTGAGTGAACAATACAGTTTTAGTATTTCTTTCTAGTAGAGTTTTTATTGATACAGCTAGCAAGCTGATCTTCAGCTGAAAAGAACATTTATTTCCCAGCACCAGCAGTGAATCCTAGATTAAATTATGATCAGTAACAACAAAGATATTCAAATTACCTCAGCTGATGATTAGTAAATCCTGTGAGCAGTTCATATTAGCATCTGCAGCATATCATGAGAACTTTAGAATACATACTTTACATTTAAATACAATATTTAGGAAGGCATGTCTCAATGCAACATTATCATTGCCAGTATTTTTGAACAATAACATGCATCATATGAAGAGAAAACATAAATCCCATTGTCGCTGTCACGGACACGAAAAGAACCAGACCACTCAGGTTCAGAGGTGAGCAGAGAAAGAGAGCATTTATTATCATTTTAGGACTTAAATAGAATTTGGGATTTGATCAAGGATTGGTAGACGAAAGGAACACCTCTCTGACCCCAGTGGTCAGTTCACCAGTCCATCACAGACTGGTATGAAAACAATCTACTTGTTTATGGTACATTCGTGAGAAACTCCACTAGAAATATGTAAATAGTCATCAGAAGGCTAAGGAACAGGGCGACATCCCATAGTAATCAGACTCTCCATAATTCTGGTAAAAGAGTCTGACCAAGATTTCTTTACAAAATCCTTTATTTTCTAATTTGAATTGAAGTGTTTGGGTGTTTTCTTGAAAGAAGATGAATATAGAAGAACATTTTGTTAACACTTACGTTATGATTTGAAAAACTCATTGGCAAATTATTTTTTAGTAATTAGTTTTGGTTTTGGCTTGGTTTTATTTCTCATTTTGTTGTTGGTTTTATTTTGTTTCAATTTATGTAGAAACAAGATATCTTGGTATAAAAGATGACTATCTTCTCATGTTTGTCTTTCTGAATTAGAGATGTCTGCCTCTCCCTAGAAACTTGGGTAAGTTGGAAATATCCTGTTCATTGAAATGTACTTTGAGTTTTTACCAAGTAGTAGTTTGCTTTATGACCGGTAATTTTCAGGGTACTTATCACTTTTGTCTATTTACGTTTTCTAAAACACAGAATAAAAGAGGCAAGTACAAGACCATATAAATGTGCTGGTTTTAAGGATACTTCGTGATTATGTCTATGAGTTTTGTTTTGAAGCTTGTCCCTGAGTGGAAAACGTGGAAAAGTCAGGATTTACCTGGGATAAGTACTCAAATAATGCTTCCATTTACCAAAAATATAAACAAATATCCTATTTGCTCAGTGTGCCTCTTAAAATGTACATTTCTAACAACAAGATTCCACTACCATGATATTAAAATGTTTTTAACGTTAAAATGTTAGTCTGTATGGCACTGTGTTGTGTTTAAATAAGAAAACAACTCTTAGGGAGTTAACATGGAAATATCTAACATAAAAGTAACTGTACAGTTGATCTTCTATAGTCATGGACATGACAAACTTCCAAGTTCACTTTCTTTTCTTTGTGGTCAAAATATTTCACAGGGAAACTTATGTCTGCTATGTATATGTATATGCTGAATGATACTCCAGCACTCATATTTGTCCTTGAAAAAAGATGAAACTGTTACCACTCCATGAAGTCCATTTCAACTTCCCTCCTAAATTGTAAGAGAACTTTTTCACATCTGTTAAGACCTTGGCTGTGCATGAAAACTCAAGTTTTCAAGTTGAAAGCCTAAGAAAGTGTAGAAACCTTAAAGGTAGTAAATTTTCTACTACTGGCCTTTAAAATACCCATTCAGTAATGCCCATTAAACTAGACATACAGTTTAAAATATTCTGTAATCTCATCATTTTCTGAATCTTGCACAGATAATTGCAAGTTCTCATCCGGCATATGGGATTACTATGGCAGTCCATATGTTTTGTAACAGTTGGTATTCAAATGAAATATGCAAAGTCAAATAAGAAGGTGGCCGAGGCAACAAAGCCTGATTACTAGCAGCTACAACAAGCTGCTTGTTTCGACTCAAAATATTTTCCTTTCAGTTTGTTGGTTTAAACCAAATTGAATTAACCTGTTTTACAACTCCAAAAATGTAGTGATAACATGGACTTGTATTCCCAATAAGCTCAACGGCAGATAATTTGAAGGAGGCTATTTATTCTGTTTTGCTTATCTGAGCCGTGCCCTTATAAACTATCTGTGGTATAAGCTCATCAGTATGCCTTCATGGGATCAAAAATATTATTGTTCTGGAGAAGCACGGGCTCAATTCTAAATTCAGAACGTCCTGATATTTCATGCTACTGCATGCTTCAAGATAAAAAGGTCTAGTTTATTTCCATCTCAAGTTCCTCTTTCACTTTTAGCTTCTTTTTCTGACAGTTTTCTTGTTTGCTCTGTGTTTCTAAAAAGCTACCCGGGAATCCTTCCGACAGACATTTTTGCTCATTTAAAGCTATGTACTTACTCTTTAAACTTTAATCACTTTTAATCTTTTGAAGGGAATATCTTGATCATCCCTACTTCCTACACTTAGGTATGCATCATAAACTCTTCTGTGTATACATCTACACTAAAAATTTAGTGTGCGGGATATTGGTGGTTTTTTTAATCTCCCATTGTTTTGTGGAGACAAACTTTTTTTTGGGGAGGGCCTTGGTTTTTTGAATTGGAAATTACCCTGAATTTTTGTGCCTTACAGTGTGCTCTAGAGTGCACCTCTGATATGCTCAAAGCAATTTTCTTCTTTGTGGAAGTAAAATTAAAATCAATTCTCTCTGTGCATGTGCCTAAGACAGGAAACTGCTGTGAACTTGATTTCAATAGACACAAGGTGAATCAAAGTCCTAGTTAAAATACCCACAGTAATAAATCATATTTATTGTGATTCAACTTCTATCTATCTATACTTTCACTGTAGCAGCCAGGGTGGACATGCAAACTGAATTCCCTTTAGCACAAGGTAACACAAAAGATGGTCACCAGAAGCACTCAAACAGCTATTGGATGTCTGAGTAGAGGATCAGGCAATACTACAAAATAAAATTTTCTTGGTGAATATTCAACTGCTTCACTCCACAGATCTGCTCCTATTGTACCCTTCTGTTTCCTAAGACAAATAGAATTCTACTCTCTCAGCTCTTCACCTAAGCCATTGACACTCTAGGGCCCAAATGAACCTCTGTTATCTGAGTCAGTTAATGGCATTTGCTGATTCAAAAGTTACTCTCAACTTCACAACTGGTAAACAGAGGATGACTCAGTTGCTTGCCTCTACTGAGAGTAAAATGTGTTTTAATTAAATATGTTCTGAAATAATCCACTTTGGTTAAATGGCTAAAGTAAGCTGGAATGAACCCAAGTTAGTTAAGGCAAAAAAGAAGACAAAAAAGAAGAAAAATTTAAGGGAAGGATGTTCCTTTAGCTGAAGAATCTCTCAAATAATTGAAGACAGTCTTAAGAAGAGGCTTTAAAGTGTTGCAAAGTTGTCAAAGTCCCTTTTCAAAGTCCCCATTATGTTATACAATTACACTTACTTGTAATAATAGGTTTTCTATACATGAGTTTCTAACCTTGTGTAAAGCCCTCTACCATGCAAGTTGTCTAAGGTTCTCTGGCTCTAGAGTGAACAACAAAATAAACCAACAAAAACCACAAAGGAAACAAGCAAAGAAATAAAAAGTTTCAAGTGGTTGAACGCATAATCAGGTGAAAACATGAGTAGATAATCCAGAATACAACACTGAAAACTTCTAATCAGGAGTTCTTTCATGAGGTGTCAGATACTTTCGTAGATACAGAAACTACTAGAAATGCATCATCAAAATTGCCCTCAGGTGAGCATATGTATTTTCAGGATAAATATGTGCTCAGGAAGTCAAAACCTAACAAGTGTATCCTATTGCCACACTTCTATGCATCAATAAGCAAATCTATTACAATTTCAAATAAACTTTTCTTCCCTTGCTACCAAAAATGAACATTTTGACCAGCAGTTCAACTAGAATTGGAATGCGGTCATTAATCCCTAAAAAAAATTCAGTTCTGCATCTAGGAGGAAAAGAATTATAATTACTGGAAACTGGTGTATATTTATTTATAAGTGTGGGGTGAGATATTTGGGTTTAGCTACAAATTTAACATTTTTTATTATTAGGACTCTTCCAGGAGACTTCCAAGGATTATCTGAGTTTTATTTTCTGACATATAGGATTGGGATCCTGGTGATGTCTTTCGATGAAAGAATCAAAATAACATCGATATAAATTGTATCTGCTCACATCAGAGTAATTGCATCAGAGAAGCAATTAACAAAGTTTATTGAGGAGACTGTGAGTTAAGCTTACAATTTTAAACTCATCTTTGCCTTCACAGGATGTTATAAATTGCATCTTTCTCTCAGTCTGTGTTCTCATTGTTTCAAACAAATTCACCACTAGAATTTCACTGTAGTTGGATAAAACTTCAATGCCTTTTGTCATATATAAGAAGTTCATCCACAAGACACCAGCAGTTGTCCTTTTATGGATTATCTCTTGCCTACTCTATTTCCTAAGAAAATTTCTGCTTTTTCCACTGGGTCCCAGTCAGTCCTCTTCCATGGTGACCAACTACATAAGACTGCTTTATCAGAAGATTTTTTCCCTACTCTGCCCTTCCCAGTAAGTGGGTTGAGGATGTGCAAGGAGTTTGTAGAAGACACAAGCAGGACAAGAGATTATTCCATACTATTTGATGTCACAGTTAGCATTTAATCCTGGGAGAGGATGGGAGGGGGAAAGCTCGTAGTTACGGCATTTGTTTTTCCAAGTAACTGTTATGCATAATGAAGTCTTGCTTCCCTGGAAATGGCTAAAATATCTGTTTGCAGATGGAAAACAGTAAATTAATTCCTTATTTTGCTTTGATTGCACAATGTTGCTTTGGTCCTCTTACTAAGTTTTCTTGCTTTTGCCCTTCCCATTTTCTCCCCCATCGTGTTGGGTGCAGGTCAGCAAGCAGATGTGATGGAGCTTAGCTACTAGCCAGGGTCAATCCACCATGGCACTAGATAATTGTTTAAAATTTCTGATACTGCCCCATTTAGTGAAAGAGATTAACAGGCTGTTTACAACAGTTAAGTTAAACATGCAATGGTTACATGCATGCTATTCATCATGTCAACCAGTCTACCTTAATGTCTAAAGTATTAAAGGATAAAGTAATTTTCTGCATTTGAATGCTAGTGAAAAGCTTTTTTTCTTTCTGTATCAGTTTTGCTTGGTACATATACGCTGATCACATATGCTTCTTTCAAAAACTACTTTGCAAAATCATAGACACCAGTATTCTTTTTATTGATGTGTTTAAATTAAACATTTGGAGTCTCCTGTTTTCTGTTAAATTCCATACATAACTGTGGTTTATCATCATCAATTAAAACTCACATGCCATAAACAAACTAGTTCACAAGTACACAAAGAGGTCACATTTTGTAAGTGCATTAGTGTGATTAACTCTCTATCAACCACAGTGGTCTGATTACATACAGCTAGGAATGCTCTTTCCTTACCAAGTCTAAATCCTTTCCCTTCAAGCAGACCCTCTGTATATTTCACTGTGCATTAGGCATTTAGCATTCATCAGCATAGTATTTTCTAAATCTTGGTTAAGCTCTTCATAATGAAATTAGCTTGATCTGAAAAATCCTAATACTTTAGGGTCTAAGATAACATAAAAAATAAATTACATTTTAAATATGTATTATCGCATCATAAATTGAACTTAAAAGTTTAATGGTAGCAGAACCTGAAGAGAAAATCTTTTATTTTATTTTATTTGAGTAAGGTTATTTTACACAGCTTTGCAATCTTTATGAATTATCTGCATTTATGAGGTACTTCCTGAATTGACCTCATCTGAACCTACTTTGCGCGTATCAAACCCATAGTGTCTCCCTGTTTAAAGATCACTCATTTGTCTTTAGAAATCTTCCCATACTTAAACTTACTTTTTGACATAAATTAGTATCTCATAGTTCCTCACCCTTACCTCTTTGTAGTACAGTCTTTTCTGTTACTAGAAAATTAAGACATCCTCAGGACAGACCTGTAACACCAAAGCTGTCTGGCATAGATTGATTCATGTTTTCACAGCTTGGGAAGTTAGTGTAGGAATAGACCAGAAGGTCTGTTCTAATTTGCTAACTCTG
The DNA here is from genome assembly GCA_013397395.1 of Sinosuthora webbiana. Classification (NCBI taxonomy): domain Eukaryota; kingdom Metazoa; phylum Chordata; class Aves; order Passeriformes; family Sylviidae; genus Sinosuthora; species Sinosuthora webbiana. The sequence continues at coordinate 439,934 of VXBN01012319.1, forward strand.
CTTCGAAGTACAAGTACACTTAAGAAGTGTACCACCTTTTCAACCATACCAAAGTGACTTCTAGTGTTCAGGGACATTCCTTTGTATTCTTGATTTATGTATGTAGATATGATTTTATATATTGTATTTTTTATTTTTTTTTACTGTAAGTCCTCTCATCTGCTTCTTCAGTTCTTTCTTCTCTTCCCTTTCAACCTGTCTCAATCTTATCTTCATTTGCTGGCATTGATCAAAAGGTCAGATTATCAAAATTAATTCAAATCATTCAAATGTTCATTCAAATTTATCAGGATGTCTCCTCGCCCTTTACTAGTATTTTTTTCACGTAACGCTTTTTTAATTAACTTTTTGCATAAATATCTGGTGTTTCATGTCTAACATTCTAAATCCCAATTATTTTTCCTTTTGTCCCTCCTTGCTTCAATATCTAGATTTTTACAGTATTAACATAAATGAAATGAAAAATTATGAAATTGCTTGATAGCTGAAGCAGTAAAATAATTCTAATTAATTAGATAACATATTGCTTTAGTGGAATTTTAGAAGGAAGAGAAGGTATTACTTGATTACTTAAGACCAAAGATTTCAATATCAACTTAGAAAAAAATTATTAAAATAAATATGATAGAACAAACACAGAAACTATACTCAGAAAACTGTATTGAGTCTTTTATAGACAGCATGGAGTTTATGGACAAAAGTAATGCTGTATCTTTCAAAGACTTCAGACTATAAGGACTGTGCAAAAACTAAACAAAGTTTAAATAGAGTAACAACATAGTGAGCAAAGGATAATTTCCCATTATATAATGCAAGGACTAGGGTGAATAACATGAGAAAATAATTTTTGAAAAGAAATTACAATACGTGAGAGGTTTTTTTTCCTGCATTTAAAAGAGAAAAAAAGCAGATATCTAAACATATTACCATTTTGTGAAGCTTAAAAATTGCTATGTTTCCAAAGTCTGCAGTCATTTTTGAGACATTCCATGACAGAGACTCATTTCTCCTGCCACATTACTGCTCCTAGGTGGTGGGGGAGATTAGAAATGAAAAAAAACCAAAAAAGTCAGGACTACTAGGAAAGATCATACACTAACCACACTGGTGGAAACCTTATGAAAGATTTTTTTTTACTATTGGGTAGGGTTCAGAAGAACACAGAGAGGTATATTTTGATCTAGCAAGCTGCAATATTTACAGGATGTGTACTGAAATTTTAGCAGCTGAAGTGGCAGGAATCTGTGACTGTGTGGCAAGGTATACAAGAGCTGAAATGGAAACCCTGAAATCCAAACAAGCCATTTTGATACATTTGCCAGCTGGAGCATCAAGCTGACAATTAAAAATCATGACTTGACATAGTCAGACACAATAGAAACACAAATATTGGCAGAAAACAATGTGAGAAAAAATATGCCACACATCAAGGTGCATTAAAAACTGCTAATGAGAAAATAGAATTCAGGAATCGACTGGGAAAAAAAAAATCCAAACAAGAAATGCAACAAAATAAATTAGCGGAAAGTATTTCATAAGAGCGGGAGCCAACAAGTCCTCTGGGCACTCAGGAATGCAGTTAATTCAAAGGTTTCTAATACCTCTAGCTTATATTAACCTTACGTCTTCAAAATAACATTTTTACATATCAAAGGTGTACATAATGTATAATTTTCTTCAAAGATTACTCTTTTATTCTCCTTTCACTAGTCAATTATCTGCAGGATTCACACCTGCCTACAATTGTGAACTGAATGAACACAAATACTTCAGGCTATAGCTCAGCACCACTATTCAATTTACTGTTACAAGGTCCATGTCAGCTTTAAGCTCTCTTTTGGACTATGAATATCCTATTTCAGACTTGAAAGAGAAGATAAATTACAAAATTTTGTAGGCTAAGTTCTCTAATACAGTCTAGCACTCTATGACAGACTGGAACAAATGCACCAAATGCTTCAGATAGCCTACTTGATATTCCATCCAAAAAAAGTGATTACCCTAGAAAGAAAGATACAGCAATTCCATAGGAGCTTAAAGATAAAACATTTTTAATAGAGTGTCTTTTACTATTCTTGAAAACATCATCAAATGACAAGAAAATTGCAGCCAGACAAAAAAAACCTAAACCTTAAATGTAGTAGTTTAAAAAACTGATCTCTCCAACACAAAATCTTTAAGGCAATGATAGATTAGGGCAAAGCAACAGGCAGATATGATGCAGAGCATGGCTCCAAGGCTTAGTGATATCCTGAAAAAGTGAAATGTTAGCCTCAGGAGACAGTCATACCTATACCTGACCACCATTCAATGTATTGAATTGGTGCATCTGCATTTACTGCCTACTTGGCTCAAGGTTACCAGAAGAAAAAGCTAGAAATTATGAGAATACCTTAGAGTTTTCAATGAAAACAAAGGATCAACACTTATTTCAGCAGCAGTCTGTTCTGGATAAGCCTTTAACTGACCAAATGAATGCTGAAAATATTAAATTACTTCAAGTAGCTATCATCCCCCATTACCATGAGTTTTTAGGTTTTTTTAATGTGAAAGCACAAGAGGTTCAGTGCTCCTTTTTACAATCAATATCTGCACTCCAGCATGCTAAAAATTGTATTCAGACAGATATACAAGAAGTCCTAATCACTTAAATTATCGTCCTTAGATACCACACAATTAACACGGAACAAATATATTCATAAAGTTGAAATTACCTCCAAAAGATGAATTTCATATGCAGTATTGCCTTTTTTAAATACAACGCAAAATTTCATCACATTAAATTGAGGAGAAAAAAAAAAATTTAACAAAAAAAAAAAAAAAAAAAAAAAAAAAAAAAAAAAAAAAAAAAAGCCAGTGCAGTGTAGTCTACCACCAAATTCTTCAGCCTTGTTGCAGGGGCTCAGCTGCCTACACTCACTCAAGGTCAGCTAAAAGGTAGGGCAACTCTGTAACGTTTTGAATCCAGGTGCTGTGAAGAGAACTAGTTTTTAGAAAAAGCTGTGAGAAATATCATTAGGGCCTTCTTGTTTGGTTTGGCTTAGGAGTTTCAGAGAACCTCAGGTGCATTCCCTTGGCCCTTGCCCCAGCAAAAGCACAGGTGTGTTGGTGCCTGGCCTTGTGTTTTGATAATCCTGGCCTTGCCTTGTTGACTTGACATCCTGGCTTGACCTTCAGGCTTCCTTATCACCGCAGACTTCTCTGGCAAACACCACTTCTGGGTGACCCTTGTTGCCATCAGCAGACCTCTGCTTGCTTTGTTCAGTTCCTGTGGGACTGTGCCTTTGTTGGTGATCCTGTTCTGTCAACCCTGCGTAACACTGTAGGCTTTATTTCCTCTGCAGGATCACTGCAAGGAACATATCACTGCCCCTTGAAAGTGATTGACCTTGTCTTTTAGAAGAGCTAGAAACCCAGGATGAGCTAATTTTCACTGATTATAAGCACATAAATATTTCCTGCAATCCACCTCTTGTTTTCTTAGAAAGACAAAAAATACAAACCAGTAATTGCAAATTGAACATGGACACTTACGTGGTACCTGCTGTTTCCCTACAGCCTGAATCTTTTTGGTCTTGAGACTAAGAAACAATACAGAATAAAGCTCCCTGTCTAAAACATATCCTTGTGTGTTTTCCATTCACAGTTTAAAATACGTGATTTATAGCTAGAGTTGAATGTTCAAACAAGAAATAGTCCAATTAAGAGAATCTAAGCTAGACCAAATCTCAAAACCAATTCTTAACAGTCATATTCTACATCCAAAGCTCACAAGACTATCACTACGGTGAGGTTTCATGTCAAATTGTTCCATATTATAAATGAGCTAATGAGAAAACTATAGCTAAAATACCAGTGTCAAATAAAACCAAGCTCAGAATTATCTATATAAGGTTAAGCAAACAAGAAGACAGTCCTGGTTACACTCCACACATTGCTGCAGTCAAGAACTATAGCAGTACCTGGACATTCCTGAATCCAATTCTTGAAAACGTTTGGCTCATAACAACTTTATGACAAACTTCAAGACCTTGTTTCCTTTCTAGTGCTTCCACATTGTAGAGACAATGAATATGATCCTCTCAGCCAAGCATCCATCATGGTTAACATCACTCCCTACACACTTATTACAACAGTAATTAGCCTCAGGATTGCAAACTCTTTCATATATTATTTGCCCATTCTTGCCTATAATTTTCTTCTATATTAAATTACTATTACACTAAGAGATAATATAAAATAATAAAAAATATTAAGGATTAGAGCCATTGAGAGGGCTATCCTACTCCAGAAATTTGCACGAAAATTTGAAGAAGTTTTCACTATTGTATTTATCATAATACCCACTTTTTTTTTCTCCAACTTTTTAACAGAAAGGGACTTACTTAAGCTCCTATGTAAGAGGTGTCAGAACCCATTTCAAACATTACAGCCAGATAAGTATTAAGCTATTAGAGAACATCCAAAGGTGGGTGATAAGCATGGTGAACGGTCTGGAGGGGAAACCATACGATGAGTGGCTGAGGTCACTTGGTCTGTTCAGCCAGGAGGAGACTGAGGGGAGACCTCTCTGCAGTTACACCTTCCTTGTGAGGGTGAAAAAGAGGGGTAGGCACTGATCTCTTCACTTTGATGACCAGTGAGGGGAGGTGAGGAAACAGCATAAGGCTGGGTCAGGGGAGGTTTTGGTTGAATTTCAGGAAAAGGTTTTTCACCCAGAGGATGGTTGGGCACTGGCACAGGCTCCCCAGGAAAGTGGTCATGGCACCAAGCCTGAGTAAAGGAAGCATTTTGACAATGCTCTCAGGGACATGGTGTGACTCTTGAGGTGTCCTCTTCAGGGCCACAGGTTTGACTCGACGATTGTGACAGGTCCCTTCCAACTCAGCATATTCTATTATTTAATGATTCTGTGATCAGAAACAAGTCCAAACCCTATTTTCAAGTCTTTTTGATTTCTTTGATTTAATATTTTTCAGTTATAAGGAGATCCACAGTGTAGTTAGACATTGTGTAGAAGAAATGTTTAATGAGGTGAAAAATTTCTACCATTTACTATCAGTGAATATTGCCTTCTTTTTGGTATTCCTTCATAATTAAATTTAAAACACCATTCTGTTCTCCTAATTATTGAGTATACAGTATGCTGTAATATGTGGCTAGATTATTTTCTCTATTCTCCAAATTTTTCCTGCTTTTCTAAGAGCATAAAATATTTTTCCACTATTTGTGTAGATGTATCTAAACTAGAAGAATTAGAAGCTTTAAAATTCCCTCTATTTTTTTCCAAACTTTGGGCCAGATCTTCTTCAACCAGAGTCTACTCAGCTGATGCTTCTTCTTGTGTCTGTCAATCATGAAACTGACAGGAACAATAAGTGTGAATATTAACTTCATTGATATCACAGAAAAGCAATTACAGACCCTGTCAGGTTTTTTGCTATAGACTTCTGGGTTTTCTGCCAAATATGTAATCCCAGAAAAAAGAATAATTAGCCAAAATATGTACACATGCCAATTTTATTACCATATGAAAATTACATTCTTTGTTTACTTATGTATTGCTTAGTAAAGCTAAGTTATAAACTTAGTTGCTACAAGATCTGTAGTAGCTGTGATAAGGCAAATCATTTGCGTAGCCTGTATAATCTGAGGAATTTGATTTAGGCATGTGATGCTGAAAAATTTGTTGAAGTTCTAACAAAAAATCCCCCCATATCCCTGTTTGCCTTTCCCCCCCCCCTCCCCCCCCCCCGCCCTTGAGTATGTATTGCATTGCCTGTTCTTACACTCTACATTTCACAAAAAATAATATTACTGATATCATAAGAATTTGTGTTTGGGATATTTTTCATCTTAGCAAGTACACTAGATTGTATAGATGAATATTCTAGTACAGGATATACTTCAGTTTTGAGCCAAGGTGTGGGAGAATATGTTGATTGCATGTAAAATTGCATATTTCAATATACTACATATATTACACATAAATATACAATCAGATAAATAATTGCTAAGACATACACCATTGAAATAATTTAGGTAGTTTTATTGAGTCAAAGCTTTCATATTTTTCTAAAATGTGATCAATTATGTCTGTCTAATTAAAAGGTTCTTTCTTACCTGAGAATGTACCAAAATACATGCTTATATGTATATGCTAAATTGTTTTCCTCCAAACACTGGTGCAAAATCACTCCAGCCAGGTTGCCTCCACAGTTTGATGCTGTTAATGGTTGTCTTTTGACTTACAAATAAAAAGGGCTTCAGCTTCAGCAGAGAAAGTGATACTTATGGTATTTGAAAAAAATATTGGTACATTTACCAATAAAAATCATTTACCAGGTGATTTTTTGATGCTCAGATTAAAAGTTAGTAAGATAAAAAAGATTAGATAGAAAAAACAAATCTTTGATGAGCCAGTTTAATTAAATGAAGAATCACACTTCCAATTGTTTACTTATTACAAGTTATCTACTTAATTCTTATTTTCAATGTCACATTAAGTGAATTTCAATATAGATCTTAGTGCTCAAGACTAAATAACAATAGAAAACAATTTAAATAAATTTCCTATGTAGAGCAGTTACTTTTTCATCACCAAATGGCAGTATTTAAATTTACATAATTGGATAGCAACCACTTAAAGACTAGTGTCTGTTATCTGATGTGCTAGTTAAAAATGTCTTTCCATATGATTCAGTCCTTTCCACTATTCATTGTCAGCTGAAAAACAGCAGGAATCCTAAGAGAACTTTTGATCTCTCTGCTGGCTCACCACCAGCTGGAAAAAGACCTGTTCCAGAGGATAAAAAATAGTCTTTCTAGGTTGATAAGAAGTCAATAATATTTTGAATTTAAAACAAGCAATTAAAACCCCATCATCAAGCTCTTCTATTCCTATTATTAAATGATTTAAAAGATTAGTGCCTCATTCTAATGTTTTATCATGATACTTATTTTGAGTGCTAGAAGAAATGCCGACACTTGATCTTTTTCCTTGGAGACATACAGCACTAAAGCAGGGCTAGTCACAAGAGGAGTTGTCCGTTTAGGAATCCCTTCTTATCACAAAGTTGTTAGCTCTGTTTTACCCAAATTCCTCTGCTGCTTGTTCCTGTGCAACCATGGAAATGCAAGAGTGAAGGTAATTATCTTTTAGCAAAAAATGCTTTCATTTTATGTAACAGAAACAGAACTCTAACCAACATCAAACTCTTAGTCCTTACCCAGAGGTATGACAACGCTGGTATCAAGTGAGACGTGGTGGAATGTGTCCCACTACTGAAGTGCTGAGTTAGAGCTACAGGCTGTTCAGAAGGGGTAGACAGGGTAGGCGAGGTAGAAGAGTTGCACTGTAGGTAAGGGATATTTTACAGACCCTACAGTTAGGGGTGGTGGGATTGAGAACCTCTGGATGAGGATCAAAGGAATGAAGAACAATGCAGATACTGAGGTGTGTGTCTACTAATGATCACCCAGATAGGATGATAACATTGATGAATTATTCTACATGCAATTAGAATAAATATTGGTTGCCCTTGTCCTTATGGAAGATTTAAATTTCCCAAACATCTACTGAGAATACCAGACTGCTGTGATAAACTAGTCTGGCAAATTCCTGAAGTCAGTTGAAGAAAATTTCTCATCATAGGTACTCAGTGAGAGAACTAGGAAAGGTGTGCTCTAAGACTTGTTTGTAGTGATTGCAGAAGGACTCATGTAAGATGTGCTGGTAAGTGGCTGTCTTGGCTACTATGAACAAAAAAATGAGTTTAAATTTTTTGGTGTAATGAGAAAAGATATCATCAGAGTTTCTACCCTGGATTTCAAGGGACCATGCTGTAAGCTACTCAGGAAGCTAGCTAGTGGTGTCTCCTTGAAATCTACATTTGAGTGCTTACAGTTCCATCAAAGTCAGCTAAATTAATTCTATGATCTCTGGAAGCAAGGTCAGGCTGCACAAAAAGATTACAAGAGCTGCTGTTTGCATCTGTACAGGGAAACCACCAAAAACCAAAGCTCAACTGGAGTTGTGTCAGACAAAAAACCAGTTTTTTAAAAATATGTCAGTACAACAGTAGGTCTAAGTTACAAGATAGGACATGTGGCAAAGCTTTCACATGCTTTCCAGTCATGAATATTTGTTCACTGAACTCCTCAGCTCTGGTCTCTATTGCTATGGGTGCCTTGGTGAATAACTAAAACTAGTTTGGCTATCTCAAAATATTTCAATATAGACATATTACATATCTTCTAGATAATGTGTATGTTCTAGACATGAGATGATACGACAATTATATATTTTAAAAATTATCATTCATAGTTATATTTTTAAAATTATCATTCACAGTTATAGAATAGCAACCCCCTGCAAAACTGTTTCATATGTATGGGAATCAAGTTTTCACATTGGAATAGGGCTCTTTTTCTTTTTTTTTTCTTGTTCTTCTCCTCCTTCCTGTTACTAAGATGGTCAGAATCTGTTATTTTTAACTGTTGAAATTTTTGTGTTCTATTTTAAGTCAATGACATTTTCAAGCATCAAGCTTCCATCTGGAATCATCTACAAAGTAGCAATAACACTGGAAAACATTGCTTAATTTTTGTTTTTATCTTACTGCAAGCCATTTGTGCTATTCAGCTCCATGACTGTGTAAGTTAATTACAGACAAAAGTATTTCCATTATCCTCAATAACTTTAATTTCAGCTCTCAATGGAGCTTTTCCTTTTTACTTTCAAATGAAGAATTATAAACATACACACACAAACACGCATAACACACATACACACACGCAAACGGTAATAATCTGCTGGATGAAATAGATCTAAGTTCCAGATATTAATGTGTAATGTGATATTCCCAGAATCACTTGACCCTCTAACAGTTTATTTTCTTTAAAAATCACTTTAATTTGCATAATATTTGACTTCCAAAATGCCATTTTAAGATGATGGTGGTGTGCCTCCCAGAGGAATCATCACCCAGATCTAGTCAGGCAGCACAGCTCTGATCTAGTCTTAGGCCAATAGTACACCAGATTTCAGTCCAGTTCCTTTAAAAAAAATCGTAAAAATGTAAATAACAATTTATAGTTGTTTAAGCAATTAGAAAAGAAGTGTCACATGTAGTGTGAATTCTGGTGTGAAACTTGTGTCTCTGTTTCATTCGTGACCATGGCTGATCAGTGACTCCAGAAAAAATGAGAAAAAGCCTGATCTTATCAAAGGGGAAAAGGTCCTACTGTCTTTAATTCATTTAGCTGCAAGTCCTCACATCCTGATCCAAGATGTGCACTCTTGCTTCTATATCAGTACCAGCACAGTCATTTTAAGGAGGGTTTATTTAGGAAAGTGTTAGCCAAGGGCCTTGCTCTCTATCTGCCTCTATGAACATTTGTTCATCACACACAAAGAGTGTGCCACCTGTTGCATTAAGGCATTGTGAAAGTGGCCTAGACTATAACATTTTGCTGTTCTTCCTATGGAGAATCTGTTTACAGAGACTCTGAACTTCATTTGAACCACTGACACATAGAGTTGTGCACTTTATATACATTCCCTGTTCTCATTCTGGTCAGTATCTTTTCTGCTAGAAGAATGTTAGACATTTTTCAGGTCTGTTGGTATTCCTTTTTTCCCCCCTATTGATCATTAAATATCTATAAGTCCTCATCTCTGGCATCTTTCCTTCTTACAGGTAGGAGATTAAAGTCATGATTGCATTTCAATGACAGGAGCAGCATCAGAAAACATTATTTGCACATTTCCACTTTAAATAAATATTTATCTTCCTGAACTGTACCAATGTCTTCAAAAGAAGGTGTTTTTTCCCTGAGCATTTTGATAAAAACTGTACATTGCAGTGCTCTATTGATTTAGGTACTCTCATGAGAAATAAAGAATGTTAGTTACATATTAGGTAGCATTAACTTCCCAGCACTGTGAAAATGGGGTAACATAACACCTCAGGCAGACTGAAATATTCAGTAATATTTGGTTAATATCTGCTGCAGAAGTCTTGCTTCTGCTATTCATTTCATGTCTCTATCAGTTAGTTATATTATAAAGTGCTCTGTAGTGGTCACATTGCAGTTACTATAAGAAATAAAACTATTGTCCAATTGATTCAGTTTGTCATTACCAGGGAATTCAAGATGTTCTAATTGTGCTGCTGCCAGGCTGAAATCTCTCCTGACTGTTATGGGGTCTATTCATTTTACATACTTGATAAGTCAAACTCTTGTCGTATTCTTGGATAGTTACATTTGCTAACAATTAGCCATGGCTGTTAAAAAAAGAAAAAGGTGGGTGAAATTTATATTTTGTGATAAAAGCAAGGGAGGATTTTTGGCACAGGAACCTCTCATCAAACTATTACCTTGTCAGCTTACCAGGTCTAGATGGAGCAGTAAGAGCAACACAGAGATTCAAATTTAAGTGTTTGTTTCAAACTACACAAAATAAATAAATATATATGTCACAGGAGAGGACAACAAGAGTTTTATTTTTCTGTCCTGAGTATTTACATGTAGTTGTGATGTTATTAATGGGGCTGCCTAAAAATGGTCATTCTACAAGATGGAATGGTATCTCAGTTGCTCATTAGTATTGCATTATTCATCATAGTTTCTGAAAGGGAAAAAAGAATGAACACAAATATTTCAGGAAGTTAATAAATTACTTTCAGGAAACTTGCTTGCTCAGCATCTTTAAGAAAGGGTTGACTGTTGCTAATGCTATCTAATATGCTTTAAATTTATGGGCAGATGAAACAGTGAACAAGAATAAATCCAAGAAATAATAGAATATGTGGTGAAAATAATAAGGAACATGAATGTTAATCAGAAAAATAATTCAGATATCCCAAAAGTTTTGTTGTTTCAAAGTAATTCTAGAAACCAGTAAACACTAGATACCATGTTTCTTTACTGGTTTCAGCTGGGAAATAGTTTGGAGGTTTTTTTGCATAGAGGTTTGGATGGTGTAATTTTTGGATTTGTGACCAAAGTAGTGTTAGAAACACACCAATGTTTTAGTTATGACTGAACAGTTCTTGCATGAAAACAAGGTCTTTTACTATTTATCCAATTGCTCTGCCTGTGGCTAGGCTAGGGTTCAGAAGGAGTCTGGAGGGGACACAGCCAAGATAGCTGACCCCATCTGACCAGAAGGATATCCCATAAAATATCATAGAACGATTTGGAACCTTAAAGATTCTCTGGTCCTATAGGCAGTGAGACCTTTCACTTGGCCAGGTTGCTCAAAGTCCTGTCCAACGTGGCCTTGAACACTTACACGGATGGGACATGCAGAACTTCTCTGGGCAACCTGTTATGGTGTCTCACCACTGCCTGGGTAAAAAAAAGTCCTCCTTACATCCAACGTAAATAATAGAATCACAAAATATGCTGAGCTGGGAGGGATCCATAAGGATTATGGAGTATTTTTTTTGTTGTTGTTTTAAAGGAAAAAAAAAACCCACAACCTATAAGTAAATACCTACAAATCTGCACTGGAATTCTGTACCAGGTCTCATTTTAACGTCATAATTTGGAAGGTTGGAGGAAGAAATTTTGAGGAAGAAGACTTTTTAGAATTTCCACATCTGATTGTTATGTATCTCTTGTAACACAGCTTACCTCAAAAAGACGCCGCTGTTTTCTCAAACTGGATAAATCATACTTCCATGACTTGCAAAAAGGCAGAGGCATCAGGAAGTAAACTATAGCCACATTAATGCATCCAGTGCACCTAATTCTTTGCAAAAACTCACATTAAAGACTGATATGAGAGGAGGGGGTAGAGACAACACAGTAAACAAAAATCCTCAAATAAAAATAAAAATAATAAAATAAAATAAAACACACACAAGAAAACCTCTCAACCCCAAACCAAGAAACAGCGTGTGTTCATGCCCAAAGGCTGTGATAGTGAGAGACAGTTAAGTTACAGAGAAGTAAGACATTGTCTTCAGGCTATTATAACATATTGTGACTAGCTCTAATATGTTTTATGTAGGTCACTGACAGAAGACAATGCTCTAATTCCTCTACAATTTATAAACCTTTCCAACAAAGCTCTCACATAAAGACATACATGTACACCAAAACACTAAATAAAGTCTGAGGTTAGTGGGGAGTGGATGGCATGATGACAGACTGTTTTTATGAGAAATCTAACAGGCCTGTAATACTTCCCCTTCCATTAACACTAATAAGGCTATTGAGTATACTTTTCCACATGGCTCCAGATGCTTGTAATTTTGACAGCTCAGCTGTGGACCAGCTCCCCGTAGTTCAAGTGATAGCAATAGTGACCTATGAACATAAAAATTCCTCCCTCCTGTAGTGATGAGCACAGATCACCAGTAGTGATCTCTCACTACTAAAGGATCAAAAAACTTCTACTTATTCCCTGTCATTAAATTTCATTTGTACTGAGCATAGACATTTAGATTTTTTCATTGTTTGCCAAATTCCTTCCCGTTTTCTCTTTTTATATTGCATGCTAGTGAGCTTTGAAGGACATTCCCTGAACAACTAACATTATTTTTCCTTTCAAAATGCTTAGCACATTTGATATATTAAAGTGAAAATACCCCTGAAAAGAGATTACTCTTAAACCATTAATTTCCTGCATTTTATTTTTCAGAAGCACATCTCTACCAAGTATCAACTTTCTACACTCTTCTTTATCAGGTATCCTAAATACACTCAAAATTTAATCGCTTCAGTTATGACTTCTTGGGGAAAAATATGGGTGCATTTATAACACACTTCATTACAATATTGATTTGCAACAGAGAGAGAGAGAGAATAATCTGATCTGCTTTAATCTATTTACTGCCTCAGGCTGCATGCATAGGAGAACTAGATTCCCAGACCACTTTGGTGATACCTTGAAGGCAGAAAAAGGTTAAAGATAATACTTTTCTTTCTCCAAAGAATTTCAATTGAACAGGAAACCTTTTCTTAAAATAGATATTCCATCTAATGGCAATTTTGTAAGGATGTATGCCAACACTTCATAGCAATTTAGTAAGGAACCTGTGCAGTTTGGATTTATGCAATATACTTAGGACTTTTCCAGAATATTGGTGAAGACTGGGATGCAATTTTTTTCCTTTCAATGGCATTGAACTTTCCAAGATCAGATCCTTCTTATCTCAGTGTATCATTTCTACAAGCAGAAAACATCTTTGGTTTCCACCAAGATGTTATTTCAGTTCAACTCCAGTTCTGACAAAAAATGGGATAACTTCAGCACTGATATGTTGAGATACTTGGGTGTCTGCCACACTATCGTTTTGCTGAATGTCTTTTTTCCTCTGATCACAGTGTAAGTCTGTATATATACAACTGAGAAAAAGAAATTAATATCAGTTTGTACTGTCCCAGGCTTCCATAAATGAAGAACTGATAATGTTAAAAAAGCTTCACTGCAATAATCTAAGGTGCTTTTCTCTATAATGTGATAACATTCCATAAAATAGATACAAATGAATGAATGAATGAAAGAAAGAAAGAAAGAAAGAAAGAAAGAAAGAAAGAACAGACCCCAAAATGATTAAAATTTGGCATTGAAAAAATTTTTAGCATTACTAGAGATGTTAATTCAGGTTCCATTTCATATTGACAAGAGAGAGACCTGGGATAGAAATTAAAAAAAAGTTGATAAGGATGTAATTAGTATTTGCTAGCCTTAAGCCTAAATATAAATGATGTAGCAAAAAACAATACAGAAGAATTTTGTAAGATTTTCATAGTATAGCCAGAGAGAAGTTACTGGTTTAGGTTTGAGCTCCCTCAGTACAAGAAAGACACTGAGGCATTGGAGTGTGTCCAAGGAAGGCCAACAAACCTACCATCTAGAAAGCAAAACTTGTGAGGGAGCTGGGTTTATTTAGCCTGGAGAAAAAGAGACTCAGGGTTGTAGCAAGGTGGGTTTCAGTCTAGCACTTCTGCTAAGTAACAAGTGATGGAACAGAAGGAAATTACCTCGAGTTGCTCCAGGGAAGATTCAAAATGCATATCAGGAATTTTTTTTGGTTTTTTTTTGCTGAAAGAGCTATCAAGTATTAATACAGGATGCTCAGGGAAGTGGTGAAATCACCATCTCTGGAGATATTTCATGGCTGTGTAGATGTGGTATTCAGGAACATGGTTTAGTACTGGACTTGGTAGTGTTAGGTTTAAAGATGTACTCAACGATCTGAAAGGCTTTTTCCAGCCTATGATTCTAATTTCTAAGCCATTTATGTGAGTTTATAAGCTGCATGAACTCCAAAGGGAAAAGGTATGTAGTTGTATTTAGGAAATGTTCAGGAAAAAAAATTCCAGACAACACATAAGTAAAAAGAGCTACAAGTAAGTACGGAATTGTGCAGAATACATGAAATAGATGATGGAAAAACCAAAACCAAGACATGTATTATCAGGAGCATAACCTCAGGAGGAAGGGAGACTGTAGCATAAAAAACATAATTCTTAAAAAGGGAAAATTGGAAAAGAAAGAGAACAAACTGACCTCTCTTCAAGATTCAATTGTTAAACAGCTCTCAAGCTTGATCCCCTCTGTGGTTAAAAGCCATAGCCATCACAGCTAACTACATGTGTTGACTGCATCAGCATAAAGACATCAGCTCTGGGGTATGGCATACTGATATCTGACGTAGGGTATAGGTGAAGAAAAGAGCAAGTTTTTCATATGAAGCAATGAAGGTTGCTAAAAGATTGGAGCCAAAAATAGTTAAATTAGAAAAGTTTTCTTTTACATTTCAAAACTGGCCTCATTTTTCAGTCTTCTGAGCCTTCTCATCCTGATGATCTCCATGTATGTATATTCCATTGAGGAATTCAGAGTATGCCAACATCCAGTTGTCTCCCTGCTAGGGTCCACATCTGCACTAGTGTCTAAATGCCAATCATAACATTTAGTCAGTGCATTCTTACCACTAGGTTCTTACTTAAAGGACTCTCCTTCCTTCATTGACTGTACTGATTAGGTTTCTGTTGATTACAATGACTTTTTTTGACTCTTGGTGACCCTGTGGTTATTTGTATGCCACTGCCTGACTGGACTGTGTTACAGTTTTTGGATTTAGTTGCCCAACTTGTGCTATTTTAACGACACAAGAAGGTGCAAGACATATGGCCCAGGCAAGTAAGACTCAAAGTTTTAGGATATCTGTACCTTTAAAGTTGAAGCCAAAGGTCATGTGCAATATTTTAAGCCATTTCAAATAATAGTACAGGCCTGTTTAGGCTATCATATTGACACAGTTTTCGTTTGTTTTTCATGAAGTCTGATTTTATCTGTCTTATATTTCAATCTAACCTTCCTGAAAAGTACATATCTTTCAGTCAATCCTATAATATACCTAAGCCTTTAAAAACAGATGTGATCCAGAGATAAAGATATTCCAGCTAAAAGAACAAAAGAAGATATGATTAGGAAATGTTCTTCTGTAACAGGCCAGATGAATCCAAAATGAAATATTTCTGGAATTTTCTGAAATCATTCTTATTTCAACATTTTTTCCCATTCCCTATGTCATAAACTTCTCATTAAAGGTAATATGTTCTTGTCTTGTGCTACACCATGCATGTGGAGATTTGCTTATTGTCATTGTCATTTTTTTTACATGGAACAGATTCAGTAGGAAAAAAAGTAGCAAAGATGTTTCTTGTCTGTGAAATGAATGTATATTTTTACTTGAGAGTCGTTTTGCAACTTGCATCTTTTCCAACTTATACGCTTGTATTTGAAACAAATTCTTTTCTTTTTAATGGAAGAATTTTTATTGATGTGTTCTTTTAAAATTTATTTGCTTTATAAAACCACTGAGACTAGAGATTGAAATATCCAGTATTCCTCTGGAATGGTTAACATGGAAAAGCCACTTTTACTCTCAAAAAAATGATAATGCTTCACTCCCTATAACATGAATTATACATTACAGGATGCAAGTTATATAAGATTATGTCAAAGCAGATAGTTTGACATACATAGAAATCTGCACCAGCTTGGCATTTAGATTATAATCAAAACCCTTAATCTTACTGTAGATGAAGTCCAATAGATGGAAAAGAATTACATTTGTCACGTTAAAGTACCTCTCTCATGTGAGATTTTCATTCAGATTATGCTGAAACCATTCTACCATTTTCTTTGACCCTTCATTTAAGCCATGCTTTCCCAGAAACTTTTGCTTTGATAGATCTTGTGCAAAACTCTTCCATTGAATATATTCCTTTACCACACTTCTTAACTAACTACATCAGATGAGAACATGGGAAATGGAAAAAATACCCAAAATCTGGCATTAGAATGAGATATCTTGTGTATTTCACGGTAACAGTGAACTAGGAAATATGAAAAGTAGAAACCAAAGCTTACTGATGCTGTAGAAGTGTTTTTCGTGCAAATAATTGGTACCTTTCTTCACATTTTTTCTCTAATTTCAGGAAATTACTTTCTTTCACTTCATTTATCAGAAGAAAAAACACAATGAACTTATGCAGGTCAAAAATCTGATATTACAGTACAATACTCTGGGCCACAGTATATATCTAATGACATGTAGAGTATACTTAGTAATGTATGTGTGTTGGAAATACCTGACAAACTCTCCTCAGCTGCCCAAAGTTTTGGGGATTTCAGTCAGTCCACACTGCCATCTTATAGTAAGAGAGACAAGCCTTTCTTTAAAATTACACATACAGCATTGTTAGTATATGGACTAAACTCTCTTCATTCTCAAGTACAGAGCTGGTTCCATTAGGGCTGTATGGCCACTTTTGTGAATAGTGGTGGAATAGTGTTTTAGATGACTTTTAAGAGCACTCTTTTGAAAACAAGTAAAACCACTTAAAAAAAAAAACAAACTAGTTTTGCTGGCTGTATGTGGGAAAATCTGTGTTGAAAAGTAATTACTTAAAAAACAGCATTCTTCACGGCCTATTGAAAAAAACTTCATGTATGGAAATAATTGCAGTTAGCTTTTTCTATGGACACATACTGGAGACATTTTGAAAAAAAAAAATCCCAGACCTCCTTAGAGAAAGCTAGCTTGGAGATGAACCTGCTTCTTTGTCTTGATTTTATTAGAACTGTCATCAGAAAAAAAGAATAAAGTATCAATAAAAGGACTTCGAACAGGAACATGCTGCTGTCCCTGGATTGAATTGTTCTTTCAAATGACATTCACTCTCTGATCTCATTTAATATTTTTGTGCCCCAACAGTCTCCCTCATCTCTTCCCGATATCTTTCTAAACTCATTTACTCCACCTTCATTTTGGAAAACTCTGGACATGGTCCTAAATAAATTCTGTAACTTTTCTTCCCTATAAGGGAAAGGTCCAAAAAAAAACCCCAAAAAAACCCTCTGAATATTTCTCCTCCTCTTTCTAAAATATGTAGACAAATCCAGCAGATACAGGATCTGGCTATTAGATATTTTTCATATGATTTTCTTTTGAATCACATTTTCAAATTTTTTTACAACTCAGACATTTCTCTTGAGTCTCCCCACTCTCTCACAATTCTACAATTCAAAGCATTTAAATGATGAAATAAAATCCATTAAGGAAATCTGTTAGCATGACATGCTCCAGACTGAACAGTTTATGTTCATATAATGAGCCTTGAGTAACTAATGGAATGAAAACAGCTAAGAAAAGTTGCCACCCATATATTTCACAGATTCTGTGTGCATTAATTTCCTTATCATTAGAGTTTTGGCTTTCAGGATATGCTATAAAGTAAAATGAATGAAAATGCACTCATTCCTCAGAGGAAGCATTTCCTCACCAGAAAAAATAAAAAGAAAAAATTAGTTCCTCTAGCTTATAGGACTTCCGTGACTTCATTTGCAAGAGCCTGTGGACACATACTGTTTTATGAGTCTATTACAATTGCATAACACTAATATACGTATTAGAGTGTAGATTCCCAGAATTGTTTACCTTCCACAAGGAATTAGTTGTTTGCCTACCAGTGCCTGCAGCTGAGGGAAAGTGAAAAATGGCAGCCTTCCTGTTAAATGATGTATGGATGAATAAATAGGATGACAGTCACTAATTCTGAATGGGATTCTTGCTGCACAGAGAAATGGAAAATAGTGAGGTGGGTTGAAAGTAGACTAACCAAAATGTTCAGTCCTCTCTGACAAGTTAGCATTGTCAGACTATCTCAAAATGCTCAATTTTATGGGTATTTCAAACAACTTACCATTCTAAAAATATTTTCTTCTACAACCTGTCTGAAAAAAAATTGTGATCTGTGGACACTGCAGAAAGGTACTCAATTTTTTTTCAGTAAGTCTTTGGTGAATCTTGCCATTTCCTTAAAAAAAATCACTTTTATATCTCTATAGGGACTTGTCACCCATGTATCAGATTAAGGAGCCAGGAAAGATTACTAGGTTCAGATTAATGCTAGGATAGAAGTGTATCTCTATCAGTGCAGGAAAAAGTAAAAACGAGGAGAGGACAATAGCAACATATTTGGAGAATTTATGATGCACGGCAATGAATTAGAAAAGAAAAAGGAAAGTACACCTAACCAAAGATGATGTGTAGCCCACCTGAGTGGAATTCACTAGTTCTATGCATAAATAGAAAGTTGTTGTAACATGTTACAGGTGTCTAGTGATTATTTTTCCTCATTTCATTATTTTCACAATATTTACATTAATAGGAGAAATAAATTTTTTTCACATGTTAGCAATCTGAAAATATTTAATCAATTTCTCTGTATTACTTTTTCTTACTTGTGGTAAAATGCAAGAGGTAAAAAAATAAAAGGAAAAGTAATACTTCCATTAGCAACTGTTAACCTGCTTGGTTTGTGCATAGGACAACAATTCAGATCAGCTTGATAGATTAAATACGTCATAAGATTAAAAAATAATGAAAGACAGAAAATCAAACTCAAATGATATATTGACAAACCCAAGGACCCATGTAATTATTGCATCTGGCAGACAAGAGGAACAAGAAGCAAAGAAATAGAATGCAATTGATGCAGCAATAAATAATTCTAGAATGTAATGAGACAATGAGGGTTTTTTTTTTTCCATTTTTAGTCTTTTAATAATGATTAAAGGAAAATGCATGGGCAGAAAGGGTGACACTAAATTGGTCAATGTGTCCTTACTCAGGTGTACCAAGCTATCACAGTACATCACTCTTCAAGGTGACAAGCATACCTTGCTGCCTTAACTCTCAGGGACTTCTTCTTCAGTATCAACAGCAGGGCAAATAAAAGTCCCACATAGCCATCTCAGCTGCTATTTCAGTAAGTGACATCTCTTAGTGATGCTGCAAAAAGTGCCATTCATTTAATGGTAGAGTTCTCTAAAAAGTTATCTTAGAACCTACTGTGATTGTGCCTCTCATATGAGTGAGGAGGTCTGTTAGACTACTCATATGTTTAGCATGAGAAATGAAAGGATGGAGACAAAGGAAACTATTCCTGGCACTACCACATCCTTCTCATTTTGGTCCTTAAGTATTCACAGAGAAGTCTCTCAGTACTGCATTTACAGTGACAGCCCTGTTTATGACCTTCTGTTTAAGATTTATATATTCGTACCATTAATGTATACAACAGAACTATACACTATTGGTTATTGTTGAAAGCACAAATGCCTTGTTTACAAATCAGTTCAGTTAATTATATGGATGCAATAACTTTTACAAGATTAAGAACTGTATTAATACAACAGAGTTTGACTAGTTCCAAAACAAAAGGATATATGTTCCTAAATTTACACTTGAAACAAAGGTTTATAAATGATATTAAATAAACTCGCAGATCACAGGAAATGAACAAGTTTGGGATTTTTTTTTGTTTTTTTTTTTTTTTAAGTCTAAATTAAGTTTTATTCACACTTGCATATTATTCCCATGGAAGATGATTTCTAAACCCCACATTGACCTAGCTCATAGGCTGTTAAGTTTAACAAATCACAATTCATTACAATTTGTTCTCTTACTTGAACATCCTGCAGGTACATGGATAACTCGAGGGTTCTAAAGAGTACTACTCTGATCGAAAGAGCTCCATTAAAGCATGGTGATTACTCTTCCTGAAAGTTAATCTTGTGTTCACTAGCTTTGAGAATTTTAGCTGAATTACTTACAAGATTATATTTTACATTTATATATTTGACAGTTTGTTTACTTCAAAATACTGATGCTTGGGGTGATTCTAGGGGTGGCTGAACTGTTAAAATTTAAGTATATATAATTTGTTGTATAAGCTCCTTATTTCCCTTCACAATGTCCAAACTCTGCCTCCTTCATTGCATTATGATACTGTGCATGAAGCTTTTAGTTTGCCGATGTGTCATGTCTTAAGAATTCCCCGAGCTCTCTCATAACTCCACTTACAAAGCCAAACACTTGCAATTCCAAACTGCAGTGTTCTTTCTGATTTCTATTTTATTCTCTTGTGTTTTTACTAATTATTTCCAGAGCAGAATGGATAAGAATATTGATATTAGAACTGTGCAAACACGAACTAATAGGTATCCATAGCACCAGTAGTAACCTACATATAAATGCATATTATTATAATTTATAGTAAAAGATATTGGAAGAAATTTGTGGAAGAAAAAAGCTCTGCTAAAAGACAGCTATGTGTAGCTACTTTGCAAGAAGGACTACTTGGAATTTTTTACTAAGTAAATTTTTGGTTTGGTTTGGTTTAAAGGAAATTTTTCCTCTTTAATGAATTCAATATTAAAAAAAAAACATTCTGTGGTTTGAGTTGATCTTTAAAATCAAGAGGCAAGGAAAGATCTCAAAGCAGTATTTAAACCAAGAAACTAACAGATATTAATGACTAGATCTAGTTTTTGTTTTAATTTTGATGAAGTACCTCAAAACATTTTGACACACATATACAGATAACCCATAAGTTTCAATGTGAAGAAATAAACATAAGAGATTGTGTTATTCCTGTGTAACATGATCCAAAGCCTACTAAGGTAAAGGAAAAATTGCTACTGCCAATGGAACAGCTTCTTATTTTTATCAGTCTTAGTGTCGTCTTGGTGTTATTACTTGTAAAGAATTCAGTGCATAAAAGATGCAGTTACACATTTTCACTGTAAAATTTCAACCTTATTACAAACACTTGAAATTTTACAGGGGAATATGGAGTCAGGCTTTTGTTTTTCTATTTACAAGAATATGTGCTTACAGTGGAGGAATCAAAAGAAAGACACTGTATAAGCCTCAAAATGCCAGGTATCTGCCTGACATTATTAAGGATCTTGCCAGTGAATGGAAAACTTGACCATGTCCTTTCTTTAGACATTTTCCTTGCAGATGAGCATCTAAATCCGTAATACCAAAAGAATATAAGTGCTTGAGGTTCTACATTTTTATCCATGGACTCACATTATCTTAAATTATTATAACTTAAACCATTAAGAAATGAAAGGATAATTCACTTTGAAAGTCAGATCATATATCTATCTTGATTCAAAATGGAATGAAATTGGAGTATGTCATTGTCCAGTGAATCTTAATAACACTCACTCAATGTCAAAGAATTTCTACTTTTTCTTGAAAACCTTTCTCCTTCTAAAATATACTTTAATATTTGTATTTTCATCTCCAAAATTACTATGATCAACATTTTCAGAGGATCATGAAACACAGGATCTTGGACATACTCGTACTGCCACTGGATTAGGTGCTGAAATACCTTTGATGGCTCAGATCAAAGTCCAGCTAACTTTTATTGACACTCAATGCCCAAAGCCATGTAGAAGATAACTTTATCTGCACTCAAACATGCAAGCCGAACGCATTTCTCATTCCCTTATTGGGATTTGATTGGTGATAAATTCATATTTGAGTTTTGTTTTGCCTGTGATGGTAATTGCTGAATGATTTCTCCCTGTCCTCATCTTGAACCATGAACCTTTTGTTATATTCTCTTTCCCATGTTCCATTTAGGAGGGGAGACCTAGAGTGATTTGGTGGACACTTGGCAACCAATCAGGATCAGTCCACCACAGCCATACAAACATAAATGAAGGAACAATGCCAGCTGGCACGGATTTTTTTTTCCTGGTAGTTATTGGGGGGGTTATTTATATATTTATTTTCTGAACAGAGAATTGAGATTACACAACTTAACTAAATTCACAAAATAAATTTGTGAGAGATATGGTAATTGAACGGAGGACCAATGTCTTAACCAGTATCTTACTGGTAAGTACACTTATACCAAGTGTTTTAAAATATTATCTTAAAACATTTTTTTTTAATTTGGAAATAAGATTTAAATTTTTCACTTTTTTCCAGATTTAAATTTAAAAAAATATTTTGAGTAATTCTTTCTGCCTTACTTCGTCAGAAGTGCTACAGAAACTACTGTAGTTTCTCTCCTTCACAGATTATATTAAAAAATAGAGAGAAATAGCAGAATACCGGAGCAATTAATTCTTTTATTCCTATACAGCAATTTTTGTGTACATCATATGCTTAGTCTTATTATATGGTGAATAGGAAAATATTTTTACTGTGAAAATTACAATATGATTATAATGTTTTGTTCTGTTTCCTGGACTAATGTGTTACTTTACAATGAAACAAAACCTGAAGAAATAATAGGTTACTGAAGTAAATGAGTTTGACATTCAAACCATTCACAAGATGATATTCTTCTTTTAACACCTGGTAAAGATTTTTAATCTGAATAGCTCATAAGAGATTCTAACTTTTATGCCTTTATTTAGTTTTAGATTTTCTTCTCTTGACAATAATTAAATTTTTCCCAGCTCAAAAGACCTTGGTGATTTAGGAAGAGAACACAATGAAGGACAGATGCAGTTTCTGTCACTCTTTCAATTTTATGCCCCCAAGTACTTTGCACCAGAATTCAAACTAAAGTCTCAAAAACTCATTCTGCTTCTGCTGATTTAAAAGTAAATATATTATATGAAATTCAAATATGCTGATTTAACTTTAAAAATACTTAATATTGTGTTTCATGCACTGAATAAAAATCCTTAAATTAAGTCTCCCAGTCACCTATACAATAACACAGTAAGCAGCTTAAACATCTATTAGAAACATAATCATATATTTGCATTCATTTTCACTTTGAATCCTCATGTTATACATGTATTTGGTAAACAATCTATCTTGGCATATTTTTTTGTTTTTCTGGGGTGGTGTTTGAATAGGACTATTTGGGAAGAATTAGTAGGCAGGTATTTTTGAATAGACACCTTAGAGAGAAGTAAAATAAAAAATTATCAATCTGCATTAATATTTACAAATAAAGATTTTGTTATCAGTAAGGCATTTTTCATATGTTAATTTTTGCATGTTAGTGTTTGGGAAAGGGTCTTCATTTGAGGTAAACTCTAAACCTAAACACTTAAGAGATAACAGAGAAGCCAAAAAGTACACAAGTGGGTTTACACATTTCTTCCCTCTTCTGATTTAAATGAACAGTGATCAGAAATAAAAAATTCTTAGAGAAACCTTTCAGTATTTTTGCAGTGAATACATAATACTTTGGTTTGACAAATAAAATCTTTTCTGAATGCTGCAATACCTATCATGATCAGAGTTCATTACTTTTTTGCCCATGTTTGTTATTGTACAAGTAAAAAAGCAGACTAATATCTACTATCTGAACCTGAGTTGCAGCAACTTAAACCAGTTTGTCCAAATTTCTTTCTCTCATAAATAAGTTCATCTGTATTTTCCATGAGAGTAAGTTCTAGAATCTCAGCATCTCTACCACCCTTGACAATTGACTGTGAGACTCATACTTAGCATTGGGCAAAAGCATTTCCAGGAACAGACTCACCCTGAAACATGCTAGAAGACTGTACAACAGAATTTCACTAGAGCATGAATTCTACTTAAGTCATTATTCCAGGCTTATGGATCAGGCTGCCTGACCAGACAAGTGTCACCCTGAATCTTCAAGCCTTCTGATTGTTTACATACTTGGACTGGAGTCTCTCATGAATATAACATAAACAAGTAGATTGTTTCTGCATACCTCTCTGTGATGGACTTCTGATTTGACCACTGGGGTCAGAAAGGTGTACCTCTCATCTACCAATCTTTGATCAAATCCTATTTAAACCCCAAATCATAATAAATTTCCTCTTTTCTCTGCTCATCTCTAAACCTGGGTGAGTGTGGTTCTTTCGTGTCCCTAACAGTGGCAGGCAAGTGTCCTGTAATGTCTTCCAATTGATAGGAAGAGAAGATGGAGTGATGTATGGAGAGACCTAACCTTTTCAGACAGTCTGACATGAGAAGAAATATGAAAAAAAAATGAAGCTTGACAATTCGCTATTCATGATGTTTATCTGGAAACGTATGATATCCCTCATCACAAATTTTAACATATAGGTGTTTTCTAACTCCTATAGTGGTTACTATAAAAATCAATTAACACAAATGATTGGGTTTTATCATTTTAAGACTGCCATTTCTCTGGTCTTCAGTTAAGGAGGACAAATGGATGTAGTATTGACAGAGCAATTTAATAACATAATTGTTTTAAAATTCAGCTTTGATGATGAAAGAGTGATCTGACATACTGAAAGAACTTCGTTAATGTCATAGTTTCTTTGTCTCACTCTTTCTCTAAAATGTGGGAAGGCTCCTAAGAATATTCACCACTCATGAACATCCATTGGATAAAATGTGGCAAATTAAAGAGGTAGTGGCAGGGCATAATTTTTCTAGACCATAGATTATTTTAGTGTTAATAGTTAAAAAACAAGCCAAGATCTATTACTCAACGGGAAAGTTGCAAGTAGCCTCTGAAAGAAATTATAATACCTTAGAAACAGAGGCATCAGGCAATTTTCCTATCCCTATCCTATGCTTCTCTTTCTGTTTAGTTCTAATATGTTCATGTTATTTATGGTATAATTATATATTTCAAATATTTGAAATAAATTTGATGATAAAAATTTACAGGTTTCACTTTTAAGCGTACTTTTTATCTCAAGTCCAGAGTAGATAAAAAAAGTTGCATATAATGAGTAGCGTCATAAAATATTTAAGCATTTAATCAGTTGAAGCAACATGGTTCAACCAAATGTATAGACTTTCTAAGAGATCTCAAAGCAAATTAATATCACCAAAATTTGGATTAAAATCAGAATCATCATAAAGCCATAGAAAGGCTTGGGTTGGAAGGGCCCTTAAAGATCATTTAGCTTCAACCCCAGTGCCATGGTGAGGGAACTTTCCACTACCAGAGCTCCAACCAACCCGGCCTTGAACTCTTCCAGGGATGGGACACTCAGTACTTCTCTGGGCAACCACTTCTGGTGCCTCAGCACCCTCACAGTGAAGAATTTTTTTCTTAATATCTAATCTAGACCTATTCTCTTTCAGTTTAAAGCCATTCCACCTTGTTCTATCACTATTTATAGATCCCTGTAATAGCTCTCATTTTAGGCTCCCTTCAAGTACTGGAAGGACATATTTAAGTCACCCTGAGGCCTTATCTTTTCAGGTTGAAGAATCCCAATGCTCTCAGTCTTTCCTCATACAAGATATGCTCCATCCCTCCAATTACCTTGATGGCACTCTTCTGGACTCACTCCAGGCTGTGAAGACAGGTCCATGTTCTTCCTGTGCTGGGGACACCAGAGCTCAATGCAGCACTGCAGATGGGGCCTTATAAGAACAGAAAGGCCTTGTTATTAATTTGTTTTAATATAAGGTGCTTAATCATTCATTGTCTAAGGCAAAGATAGCAATTCTAAGCATTTTTTTTAGTTAATGGAGAGCAATAGCCACCCTCAAATGATTCATGGCATCCTAAACCAGATGTCTGAGGGAAAGGCAAAGCACTCTATAAAGGTTTTTGTTTCCTTCTACTAAGTATACAGGAAAGCCAGATTGGTTTGTTTTGATTTGGATAACTAACATTTAGAGATGTAATAATAGGTTATAAATATGCCAAAGAATTATAGAATTCATGGAATTAATATATGCTTTACACACAACTCCAAAAAGCAGGTAATTTACTAACAGCCATGTTTTAACTTGGGTCAGAATGAACACTGAATACAGATCTGAGTATCATTTCAACCCGTTCTCAGTCAGATTACTCTAAATCTGATAGCCCCTTCTTAAAAAATAACAAAAAAAAACAACAAACCAAAACAAACAAACAAACAAACAAACAAAAACCCACCAGAACTCCATATCTTTAAAAGGAATGAACAGTGAACAGTATGTGCCCATCCTAAAGATGTGCTTTTGGAACCTATTTAGAAAAGTAACTTTTTGCTCTTGGTTTAATCCATGTACGAATTGCAGGAAAATGTTTATCTAGCTTGAAATACATTAAAGCATTTGATAGATAATCTGCAAAGGACTAATGCGTAAATAAATTCTTCAGGGGCAGAACACCCACCATTGATTACCAGCCTTGCCTGTAAGCAAAAAGTGAAGTATAAGCTCTCCAACCCTGCATGTACTGTGTCAATACTGCTTTCACTTAAATGAACACTGTCCTAGCTGTGCATGCTTGCTTTTCAGTAATACTAGGGCTTATTCCTATCCTCCTGCCTTAAATATTTTAGCATGCCCTTTATCAGAAGGACTTAAAAAAATCAATGGCTGCTTTAGGCAAGCCAAATAAAATCAACACCACAACTGAAATACAATTGCAGAAGTCATAATACATATCTTCTTTAACTGAAAACTAACAAAACAAGCCCAGTGCATGAACGTCAATGATACCATCTCATGTTAAGGCATTGTGAGGGCTGGGGACTCTCTGCGAGCTGGGAACATGGGCACAGGGGACAGCCAGAGCCTGTCCCACTGCCCATCAGGAGCAGGGCAGCCAGGGGACACCAGGGGACCATCGAGAGCCTTTCCGGGGATGTGGGTGGAACTCATGGCTGGACACAGCAGGGCTGTGGGGAGCTGGAGACTGGGATCTCTGGGGCACAGACAAGGGGCACCAGTGGGCTGGAATAGCATCATGGGCTCTTGGTGGGAGCCCCACGAAAGGGTGGTCAGGGGATGAAATGGTTCTATTGCCCTAAGGCCCCTAACATCTCAGACTTCAAGGAGAACTTCAAGACAATTAAGAAATTACTTCTTGCAATTGTCATTCAAATAGCATTCAGCTGGACAAAGAGTAAGAAGGTAAAAATGGCAACCTTTTATTTAAAAATGGAAAAAAATTACAGGTAATGATGCTGTTGTACACTACAATGACACAAGACTGACTTCAGAAGGCTGAAAATGACTCCTCTATTTTGGGATGTGTCTCCTTTTTTATACTATTTTACACAGACCAATTTGATTGGTGAAACAAAGACAAACAAAGTTTTCAATTATATTGGTCAGACCAGAGGGACATCAAGAAAAAGTCCCTCCTAGGGTAAACAACGTAAACATAATACAGTTACAAAAAACACTTCTCCTGTTTACAGAAAATTCCCTGGGAAAAGAATTTTAGAAAATCAAAACATCTCAGGAACAAACCAGGGCTACACAGGTAGGAAAAGACAAAGTTGGTGGGATTTTTTAAAACCATGGTATACCTCATAAACAGGTTTATCTTTAGACTCAAAATTGACTTTTTGAAAACAATGTGGTTTTTGCACCTATTATTCGTGTACAGTTGAACTTGTGAACGGGGAGGTATTATTAGCAGAAATTAATTTTAACCTGACAGAAACAAAGTGGATCTTGGAAAGTGGAGAGTGTACTGTATAATTTCATGGTCTGAACTTAATCAATATGTTTGTTAAGTAAAAGTTCCAGAACTTTGTTTTAGTTCCACTGTTTTTGGTGTTTACCCTTCAGTTACATTTATGCAAACTGACTGAAAGTAATGGAGTTGCACAAGTGAATCCAAAGGCAATACTTGCCCTGCAAAAATCTTTATTATTGGTGATCCATGAGTCAGATAGAAGACAAATAAGCTCCCAAATCCCAGGCCTAATTTAAGGACTGGCAGTCAGAAAGGCATTTCAATTGTAAACTGAATTAGTTTGATTGAGAAATTATGGTGGGGAAAAAAACCTATTGAATGTGACAATACTATTTTTGTAAAGAGTTTATAGAATAACCTTGAACTTTTAGAATTAATCACACCCTGCTGCTTATTCCTTACTTGAAGACAAAATGCTCCATTTTGATATTTCAACTGGTTGCCATAGAAATGATAATCAAGATGAAAAAAACCACCCAAAAAAATGATTTCTGGTTAGGTATAG
Organism: Sinosuthora webbiana; assembly: GCA_013397395.1. Classification (NCBI taxonomy): domain Eukaryota; kingdom Metazoa; phylum Chordata; class Aves; order Passeriformes; family Sylviidae; genus Sinosuthora; species Sinosuthora webbiana. Next base: position 468,192 of record VXBN01012319.1, read on the forward strand.
CCTGAGGAACTCTTGCAGAACAAGGAATTTTCTTCCTTATAAGCATCAGTTATAACAAATACAAGGAAAAGGAATGTTATTTTGTACATGCAAACATGCATTTATATAAATGAAGTTAAGTAGTATGTAATTTTGTTTTAAGAAACAGAGCTCCATTTAATTGCAAAGAAAGAATGATGGGATAGCACATTCCTATTTAAGATTCTAACAAGGCAAAAAAAATATATCTAGAATAAGTTTTAAAAGCTAGCACACATGCACACAGAAAAACAACATTGCCAACTACAAACATTTGTGCCAAAATATTTTTAGTAAAATAGCCAAAAAAGGAACCTCCCTAAATCACTACAAATGTGTTTACAACATGAATCATAAAGGTTGTAAAGTTTTTGTATTCTTCATGTCTTTGCCTTAAAAATGAGAATATTTAGTTAAAATTTTAACATAATTAGATATTTCTGGGTCTTAGCAAACATTGTGAATGAGGGGAAGAAGTTATAAAGATGCTTTGGGCCATTTTATAATCTTGAATAATTGAATAATTGTTTAAAGTCTGCTATATTTACACAATCAAAAAATAGTCTCGGGAGGGATACACAAAGGTCATTGAGTCTATCTCTGAAGTGAATGGCCTATACAGGGACCACATCCATGGCCTTAGTGGTATTAGCACCATGCTCTAACCAACTGAGCTACTCTCAGGGTCAGTGATAACTGGCTATCAAGATCAGGTTTATAACTGTTTAAGGATTAAACAGGGCTTAACAAATATTATATACCCAGTATGAAAGTCAAACAGAAACTATATATGAAATATGACTCCATAACTTATTTCTTCTCTTCAAAGCATCATGGATTCTCTGGAGATTTTCTATACCTTTCTTTAGACTGTAAGAGCAATTTAAAAAATGGGAATAGTCCAGAGAAATATATGGGAGTCAGGATGTTCAATTACTCTTTTTAAACTCTCCAAACTTTAGGGTGATATCCTATCATCTATGTTTTTTCATTGTCGTGTGAGGTATGCTTTTTTGGGGAGAAATTGAAAGGCATTTTCACCTAGTCATATCTAGCCTAATGAAGACAGTACTTTCACAGGTGAGTTTGGTTCCTCAATTCTTGCAAATAAAATATATATATATACTCCTTTCTCAAATATCCAGTATAATAGTGTGCATTGCTCACAGTTTTTGGTATGGGTGTACATTTCTTTTCATTGCATATTCTATTCATTGTCCTGAAAATTTTTTTTTCTCTTTTTTATTATTCTACTTGAAATAATCTCACTTTATTTCACTATTATAATGATACCTTCCCTGGGCTAGTAACACATTCTTTGTAGATTCCTAAGATGACAATGACAAGCTTCTGCAAAGCATATTTGAGATACATCCATTTTTCACTCCTATTTTCACATTCTCATTAGAGGATAATGCTGAAAGTTATGTCACTGCTCTATTCATTTATTTATTTGCCCAGCCTATCACTTGAGGGTTTGTTAAGCAGTACTCATATCTTCACTAATAATTTTCCAGAAATTTGAAAATTAAACATGTTAAAGAATTGACTCTTTATAAGGGAAGACAAAAAACCAAACCAAACCAAACAAGCAAAAAAAAAAACAAAAAACAAACAAACAAAAAAACCACAGACAAAACAATTGTCTCTCAGTGAATAGCAAACTGCGCTGTAAAAAATGTCCAATTATTGTCTATCAAAGCAGTACTAGTGATTAGCTCCAAAAAATCAGAAAAAAATGCTGCTGATGGATACAGGTCATTGCACATATAAGAGGCAGTCTCCTAGAACAAGATATTAGATGTGTAGTATATGTTCAAGCAGCAGCAGTGCCTTTCTCAGGTGTGTAACTAAAATTGATATAATTTAGAGAAAGAGCTTCACTCTAGTATTCTTTTTTTCTCTTTTTTAAGTGGCAAACCTGAAATATGTTTACTAATGATGTGAAAACTCATGCCAGAAGGGTAATAGAACCACTGGCATCCATAAAATTATTTCAGGACAGTTAAAATTTCTGATCTGTGAAAGTCAGAACTACCCACTAGATTTACTTTTCTTCCCTGAAAGAAAACAAAAAAATCTATTTAATTCATGATCTCTAAAACACACTTGTTAAGCAAACCCTGATTTTGTGAAACCTGCACTACATTCCATGAATACCATATTTCTTCTTTCCCCCTACTATAACACTGTTTTCAAGACTGTATTCATACTTCATAGTCCAACATGATAAACTGAGAAGGCCTGAGATGAGTCAGATTATTAAATTTGTATATATGTACTCTTCTCTGTACATAGCTGTTGAAACTGAACAGACACAAGAGATATTTTTATTTTGTTTACAGTACAGCAGGTGAATTAAGAACAGTGATCAAAAAGTTGTAATGGCTGTCAATGGACTTTTGGGTTAAACAGATTCTTACTAATTCAGAAAAAATGTTTTCTTGATTGTTTCATTTTACATGAAATCAGGTCTTAAATCTATGACCTGGTTAAAACTCACACTGACCTTCATGATCTGGTACACAACTATTACAACTAAAGATGTGAAAAGGAAATGAAGCATTGAAAGATAGAAGATATTAAAAGATATAAATACAGGACAAGGTGTAAGAACTTTACAGTGGAAGAAGTTTGGTTTAAATTACATATTGGGAAGAAATTGTTCACTGTGAGGTTGGTGATGCACTGGAGCAGGTTGCCCAGGGAAGTTGTGGTTTTCACATTTCTGGAAGTGTTCAAGCCAGGTAGGATGGTGAGCTGGGCAATCTAGTGTAGCAAGAGGTGTTCCTGCTAGTGGCAGGGGCATTTGAACTGATGGTCCTTAAGGTCCCTTCCAAGAAAAAAAACATTCTATGGCTCTATGATTCTGTGAAAAGGTTTCTAAAGAAAAGCAAATAAAATGTCTTCTTTTCATCACATTAAGGAGAGCTTACACATGGAGTTGCAGAAAATCATTCATTTAAATATTTACATCTGTAAAACATTTTCAGTCACCCAAAACCTCCTTGTTTACATGTGATATTGAACAAGAAAAAGATATTCTTTCCTGTTTGATATTTCAAGCTAAGAGAAAAACCTGTCCTTAAGAAAACTTTAAGAAGATAAACTGTTATCGCTTGAGTCTACTTTTAAGAAAAAATGATGCTCATAAATCATTGTAGAATACTGATTTCCCAAAATCGCAGTGAAAATATTAAACATATTTAACATTAGATGATGTAAGACAGGGATTCTGTGATGAAATATATCTCTATCACATTAAGAATAAGCTTATTACAACAGCGCTCTATCTTTATTGATGTTCATCACTATAATAACTAGACCCTGTGCTGTACTTTGAAGTCCTTTTAAGCAAGACCTTCCACTTATCCTGTTTTTTGGGTTTTTTTTTAACTTTCATTTCCCCCTTTTTTAATGTGGCAGCACAAACATTTGACCCAACTGAGATGTAAGACGTCTACCTGAAAAGAACTTAGAGAAGGAACCCTCTTTGATAAATCAATGCTCCTACTCACATCAGCATCAATCTGCTAAGAGCTGTGTGGAAGGCTATGTAAGTATAGGAATGAGTTGGAAGAGAGATCTTTGGGAGCAGTGCTGCCTTTCATATATGTCAACCTGATGCATCCTTCCCAAGACAGGCCTGGTTTGCCTTTTAGATTTATCAAAAATTCCTTTCACCTATTGATTAAAGTCGCAGCCAGGCCTTTACATGGCAGTTGGACAACATCCAGTTGAATGAATTTTGTTGGAGCTGTGTTGATTTAAGTAAAATTCACAGATTAAGAAGAGTCACAGAGTTTAACATCTGAAAAATGTAGGCCCAGGTTTTAATTAGATTTTTTTTGTTTTGCTTAGTTTTGTTTTGGTTTTTTTTTTGTTGTGATAATTTGGCAGTTTATCTGGGGCTTTTCCCAACTGTTTTGTTTGTCTGTCAAAGAATCCTGTCTAACAGTTACTCAGAATCTCCACTGTAGTACTCCTAGACTAAAACTCTCATACATTGTAGAAATAATTAAATCCCTAAGAAAACAGAGATAATTTTGAAACAAACTTTGATATACAGCAATTTCTCAGCTCTTAAATTCTAAAAATTTCTGTTTAAAGTTGCAAACATTTTATAATTAATCTATATTCATTCTATATGGACTGCATCAGTACATAAAATCTATGAGATATTAAAATTTTCTACCTAAATGTTTACATTTTAACCGTGTACTTATAGAAATGATTTTAACACACTGTAATTTGCCTTTTGTTTTGAACTACAAATTTAACCTGTTTTACTGTAGTTCTGTATCCGAACATGAGGTTCTGTGGGCCTCTATTAGTTTTGATGGGTTGCCATGGAAACTGGAGAGAACGAGAGAGAAGAAGAATACTTTTGTGAGCTTTACCACAGAGAGTTATCTCCTCTTCCACATTTTGGAGAAAGAAATCAGTGACTGAATGACAAAAATGTATTTTTAGAGATAGGCTATAGTACAACATTTTTTGGCTAGATGGAAGGTATTAATGATTTATGTTGGATTTGCATTAAAGGCTTCTGTTTTTATACTAAGACCATGAATGTCACTGATAATGGGAGTCCAAGCTGTCTGAAATTTTTATCAACCTACCTCCCCAGCACAAATGGGGCATGAGAGGGAAAGACGAACCTATGAAATTGTGCTGCATGATGAGACATCAGAAAGCTGCCAGTTCTGAAAAGAATCAAATATTAATCTTGTTGAAATGCTCTCATCTTACAGTGAATTTTTGGCCAGCTCAATGTGGATTAAAATTAAAATAGAGATGAAAACATTGTATAAGGTCCAAATTTATAAGGCTATTTGACAAAAAAGTGTGTGGAAAAAAACCCCACAATTGTAATAAAAAAAGAAGAATTTTCTGGATTCTAAATAGAGTTTAGAAATAAAAAATATGGAATTTTTTTTAGTGTTTCAGGATAACAAGTATTAAAAACAAAACAAACAAACCAAAACAAAACAACAAACAAAAATACACCCACAAACAAAAAAGACACAAAAATTTTTACAAATGAGCAGAAATTTGACAGTGATCTCATGTGTTGACTGTTATTACTTGCATTGGACAAATTTGGTGATACTTTACAAAGAACATAGTGCGGGGTATAAAAAATGCTTAAGTAGGTGAATGCTCTAACCACCATTTTATATATGCTATACATAAATGCACAATATATTTTAGATAGATGCCCTGATTTTATCCTGAACTATCACATCTTTATTAAGTAAAAACAAGTTAATTTATATCACAATTCTATATACTTGCTGAGACTTAGTGGGACATTTTATTGTTAAAATAAAGAGGAGAAAAACAAATTTGCATATCCACTGTTGTCTCATCTAAATTTAACAAATTATCATGTGATTATAAATCACCATGTACTAACTAAAGATTCAGGTTCTCTGTCTTCTGCTATAGGATTAAACCTTTTTTTAAGATCCAGGAAAAATTGTGGTGTTGAGGTGCTGTATATGATGAGTTGCCTATACCAAGAGGAAAGTGGCTGTGATATCTGGAGTGAAAACAAGTGCCAGAAAAGGGCACTTCAACCCAACATATATGCAAATTAAACAGAGGAGCCTATTTTGTTTTTTTTTTTAAATTTTATTTTGGCTTTTTTTTTTTCACTAGGCTGCTGTGGCACTGGGAATTCAGAGATGCCCAGAAAACACAGCACTGTGGTTTCACCATTCTTCCTTGACTCATATGACAGGAAACAGAATGAAACTGTGGTGGTAAACAATATGAAGGAACCCTTTATATTTTTTCTCGTGGAAGTGCTACAGTTACATGACCTTCATCATGTGATCTGATAGCAGAAGAATGCAAGGCTCATGTCACTGACATGAAAACCGTGCCCCTTCCATAAGTGCAACACAGATGGGAAAAGAATCTCTCATCTTTAAAAGCTAATTTTTAAAATGAAATTAAGTCCTTATAAATACTTTTTCCTTTGTTGGATTCCTGAATCTGACTTTTTTTTTCTTTTCTGACATTTGAAACACTCAGTCTTCTTTTGGGACAGAAATCTCTTTGGAAACTCTGTATTCCCTCAACAAGCAAAGCATTCAGAAACAGGAACTGAAATTATCTGTGTGAAATAACTCAGTCTTGATAAGTGCATGTATATGTGTTCATATTTTACAGGTTTGACTGGAGTTCTGCAGCAGCATCATTAAGTGTTCTTAATCAAGGCTTGAGTGATTGGAATCAAAGCTCTGACTCTATTAAGATCATCACAAAAACTTTCCCTGCCTTTTACAAGTCAGGATTGTTTTTATGTAAGCATAAAGACACATCTTCAAAGCGCTTACCAGAGATAACATGTCGGTCAATTATGCTCAATGTTTAATTACTTTTCAATTGCCATACTACTACAATAAATTTAAATATTCGTGCTGAGAGTGTGGGTTGATGTTAGCAAAGAAACAAAAAGGAAAGTAAATAATTATTTACCTGTTCTAATTCTTCAGGGGAAAGTATGCTACACTAAGTATAAGCAAGTTTCCGTGTAGCAGAAGATAAACCAAGACACTTAAGAAATACCCTATGAAAAAATTTGACTGCTTTGGCACACATCAAAGTGACAAGATACTTGAAGTTATTTTTAATAATAAAAATAGTCTGTGTATTTCCATTAGTTATATGTGTTATCTATCAATGCTTTCATATGAGTAACATGAATCAGGAAAAAAATTAATTTAAAATTATGCAAAGTGGTCCCAGTGGAAACAGAGACATTGAAAAGATTATTAAGCCATTCAAAACTGTTCAAGTACTAAATTTTAAGAGGAAAAAAAAATCATTATTCAATGATGGCTGTTGTGCAAAATAGAATATAGTGCACAATACCGGTACTGTTGCTATCTTCTGCTTTCAAATGAAGACAAAAATCTTACAATTCTAAGTTATTCAGGTAAATTGCCTAGATATTCTAACATTTTTCCCTCCATTTTTAAGGCAAACAATTTTTCCAAATTATATGAATTGATATAACATTACTTAGCTGATTTCAATTTCCATTACCGAGGAAGAGTATGGAAGCATTCAGGCACTTTTGAGATTATAAAACCCTGTATTGCCTTCCCCATTCTAATCAGGAGACAATATTCTTCTGACTAGACAGAATTTTTCCAGAGAAAAATCTTCCAGTTTTAGGTATCAGAGCATTTATTCCTGAAGAAAAATAATACTTTGAAGAAAAAAATCTTATCCATCCATAAAATTCCTGCTGAAAATAAGTAATATGTTACATCACATAAGTTCTCCTTATACTATACTGAAAAAATAGAGGATTTTCAGTAAAAGAAAGTTCGACACATAAAAATAATTTTTCTTATGCTATTTGACTTTCTTGAAGGTGGGCATAGAAGTTATTCCATTTTTTTTTTTGTAAAGATATTATGGTACAGCATACACTAAGGATCTCCTGTATCTTTGGCAATACCATGGCAATCATTCTAAGATGCAATATGAGTACTTCAAATTGCAGGTTTCTAGGAGTTATAAGAAAATCTCAGATTAGGCAGTTAGATCCTAAAAAAGTTTAAATTTAGCTACATTTAAGTGTGATGTTTTAAACAGACTGCAATGTGGTATGTAAACATTTAGAGAGCGAAGAAGCTTCCGTTTAGATGGCATTATCTAGCTTATGTTTCTCTCATACATCATGTAATATCATTAATTGCACGTGCAGTAAAAGGGGTAAGCAGTAGTTGTTTTGACACATATTTTAAAACTGTTGTAAAAACAAAAGGTTTTGGTATAAATTTTATCCAAGGCTCTCCTAAAATGTCATTAATGCCAATAGATTTTTTCCTTAATATTGACAGTATTCATTAATATTTTAGATGAGTAACAAACATCAAATTGTTGCTTAAAATAAAAATTCCTAGGTTGCATTTTCTCTGATATATTTACCTACTAATCCTAAGAAAAGAACTTTTTGAATAAATGGCTCAATATATGCAATTCAACCTTTTATTGTGAAAAAAAACCCCAGCAATGCAATGTTCAGCCAGGTGTGCTTCGGTTATTTGACTTACTGAAAGATACTGAGCAAAACTCCTCCAGTAGTGACAAAAGCTAAGGCACAACTAAAACACATTTGTAGAGGGGAAAGGAAAAGATAGGTGGGGTTTTTCTTCTTTGTTTGGTTTTGTTTTCTTTTTAAACAGTGATTAGACTGGAAAATCCCACTTTGGGATTTTTCAACCAGTGATAACAGATGGCTAAGTTAGCGATGAACCACTGAGAGGGCTGAAGAGTTGATAAGGCAGACTGACTAAGAAAATGTGTCCTCAAATTGGCAGAATGCCTAGTAAAAGCAGTGACCCATCACTTATAGAAAGTCTTTGAAATATTAAGTGGACATATACATTCAGAACACTGGTGGAGGAAGGAAGGGAGCAGGGAAGCTTACACAGCTAATTTTTTTCTGGCTTTTTCATAAAGTTTTCAGATAGAAAAAAATTCTTTTCTGTGGTTATAATATAAGCTTACTTCAATCATCTGAAAGGTAAGATACTGGCCTTGCTGGTTTTCATTACCCACTTCGGTGGAACATTTGAAAAAATTATCTGTGGAAAATGTCTTCAATTTTAAGTTAAAGGTCTAGAAGAATATAAAGAAGGTTAATTTTCCACTGTAGACTAAATGCAGCCTTAGACCATAGGACTTTTAAATTATGAACTCTTATCTTTCTCTGGCACTAGATACTTCCACCATTTCTATTCTTTTCTGTTTTCTTCAGCCACTCCACTAATACAAATAGATGTGTTGAATAGAATCACCCAAGACAAGCACCTTTATAAATCACCACTGCTGAGTGCCCTTGGCTAACAATGCCTAAGCAGACTGGTGCACATTATCTCAGACCTCAGTAATTTCGAGAAAGTGTTTCAGAAAAGCAATAGCTCATGCTTACTACAGTTATCTAAAGTTACGTCATATTTTCCATAATGTAGATTGTTCCCTTTGGTTATTTGGTTGGTATAATTAATGTGTTGGGTTTACATGGCAAGGTCTTTGTAGTGGGGAGTCTGAAGAAGCGCCTTCTGTGAGAGGACACCAGAAGTTGTTCTCATGTCAGGCAGAGACAGTTCTAGACAGCTCCAACAGAGACCTGTTGCTGGCTAAAGCTGAGCCCATCAGTGATGTTGGTACTGTCTTTGTCATAACACATTCAAGAAAGGATAAAAGGTGTTGCAGAACAGCAACTGAGATAGAGGAGGTAAAAAATGTGTGAGAAGGTTTTTAGAAGACCCTGAGGTCAGTGGGGAAGAAGAGGGAGAAGTTGCTCCAGCTGCTGAAGAATACATTCCTCTGCAGCTTGTGCTGGTGGCCTTAGTGAGGCAGCTGTGCCCCTGAAGGCCATGGAGAGCCAAGGTGGAACAGATCTTCACCTGCAGTCCATGGAGGACCCCATGCTGGAGCAGATGAATGTGCCATGAAGCAAGTTGCAGCCTGAGAAGGGCCCCAATGGACCAGAATCCTGCAGCCCTGTGAGGATCACCAGAGCAGTCTATTCCTAAGGGACTCAGCCCTGTGGAAAGGCTTTGTGAATTGAAGCCCATTGATATAACCCATGAAGTTAATGAAGGAATGTCTTCCATAGGAGGACTCCACGCTGCAAGCAGGTAACAGTGTGAGGAAGAAGCAGCATCTAGTCTTTTATATCATTCCATCATGTCTTTCATGTGTCCTTGAATGTTCTGTCACCAAGCGTGTAGGGGATTGTTCTAGACCCTTACAACTTGAATTTGAATTTACTTAGCAAAAAGTTAGTATTTCTTTTTCATAGAGATTTGTAATACATTTGAAATTCTGTATACAATTACCTCCTGGCTTCTGCAGACCCAATCTCTAATGCATCAATAACTCTTGGGATGTGAAAAGAGAAGAATCAAGTACTATATTTGGAGAGATATTAAAAAAATAAGCTCATGGTATTACAGTAAATTATGTCAAATTTTCAGCAATCATAACAAGTACTTAAACTTTTCAAGCTAATCATTGAAATTAATTTGCTTTCCTATAATTATTCATCTGAATTGTTTAGGCACCATTTAGTAATCTTCGGTGACTCTGATTTTGAGTAGGGAACCTGAAATAATTCACTGCCACTCAGGAAATTCACTAGAGGTTTGAGAATATTATAATATTGTTGAATTAGGTGTCTTTCCCCTAGGAATACACTTTTTAGGCATACAATCATGAAGAAATTACACTTTTTTTGATTGATTATTGGGAAAATTAATGGCTATTGTGTTTCTGACAAAAAAAAGACATGTCTCTCAGAAAGGAAATTAACTTTTAAATCCATTTGGTTCTGTTTCCAACTACTTTACCTCAGTTTACATTAGATCTGTCTTTCAGAGCAAAATATAGGTCAACTTTTAATAAAGAGGAAATATGATTTCATATTGCCCACAATACACTGCTATTATAAATGTGCAAAATAACTTGTCACAGAAACCAGATCTTGTCTTGATCATTTGACTTCTAAATTATATAGAAAATTGTTTATACATATTCAGCTATGCAGATATTAGCATGCAATTAATTAAATCAATCTACTCAATAAAAGAAGTAAATATGCCATTGGAAACAAAGTAAACACCATTGATTTGCAAATATAATTGGATTCACTATAAAGACCAAAATTGTGAGGTTTAGTCTATAAGGCATTTTTCTTTCTTGTTCTTTATGTAACCAAAAGGAATGTTCAATGAAGAAAACAATTTTTAAGTAGGAATTCAGAACAAATAAAATTTTGAGTGCCCAATGATTTCGAAAATGGTACTATCTGTAACTACATAAATGTGTAAATAAAGTGTATCTTTATATATGTGTGTGTGGATGTAAAATTTTTCTCAATTATAATTTTCTTTTGCTTCACATTCTTTATCAACATTCTGTTGTAATGAATATGTTAGAAGGACTAATCTGCTTGCAGCACTGATTATTCTACATTACTTTGTAGAAATAATTATCGATAATGACCCACAGTATTACAAAGCTAAAAAAAAAGTACCTAATGCCACTAAAATACAGGTTAAAATGAAATTCTTTTTGTCAAATGAGCAGAATTTTTAATCATTTAGTTAAAGTCATCTGAGGAAAATACTAGTAAGAAAACCACTACGTTCAATATTTTTATGGTACCATCTTTAGAGAAATCAATGATTACACTGCAAGAGCAGTAGCTAAGTTTGATCCTTTGTATTGGCAAGTACATGTATGCTTTTATGTAAAAAGTGTTATTGCTGCCTTTCTTTTAGAAAGAGGTAGCTGAAACATTACTGATAATATTCACAATCCAGTGATAAGACTTGTCTTTTAGACTGGGTAGGCAAGTGAGAAATAGACAGAAGTGTAACAGAAGTGCTTACAGAAGAAAAGAAAAAAACCCCACACTAAGGTCTCAGCATTTGGACCTACAGCATTAATATTACTTTCAATTTTGATTCAACAATTCATTTATTTCAATAAAATATAACTTGGCTATTCTAATGGGTCTTTAAGACTTATACATGCAATTGCGTTTTTTCTTGGGCAACTATAAACAGGTCTGTAAAATCCTAGCTTTGCAGCTTGCATGGAATTTTTGAGTGTGGATTTCATGTGGACTTCATACAGCAGTATCAAGAATATTTGAAAGGAATTTTATAAATAAGGACTCATAAAGCAATTATTATAGAAGTTATTTTGTCAAACATCAGGTTAATTGTTTCAAAAGTACTTCTTGGAAATAATAATAAATACTGACTTTGCAAGAGCAATTAAGAGATGAAGAAGTTCTGCAGTTGGTTTGCCATTGCTCCTTCTACCACAATAAATAAAGATGTGTCAGTTCCCTTCTCTTAGCGTGTAGTTCCACCTCACTGTTGGCAAAAGATATATACAAATATATACAAACTGCAGCACTTCATGGACATGAATAATGTGAATGAGGTTAAGAGTTTATCCAATGGTTCTAAATCAACACCAATTGCTTGCACAAGTTCATGATAAGACTTTGCAAGGTGTATGAAAATGTGTTCTTAGCTGCTTTAAGTAGGGAAAAGATGCATATATTTGCCTAAGCATTATCTTTTTATTGAGAGCGCAATTGTTATCAGGAATTGGCAGTGTCCAAGGTATTTATAACAGACATAATTAACACAAATTTCAAAGTTGTATGTATATTTGTCAAAATATGATACCATGACAGGAAATTAAATCATATATGGTAAAAAAAGACATGCATAAACTAGCAAAGTAATTTTTATTAACAATGCGAAAAAGAAAAGACCAAGAGATAAAGGAAATTGTATTACAGTTCTGTGCAGCTCTACTGGGTCTCTCCCAGTTTAGTGCTCTGAAAGCAGCATTGAAGGTCAGTTTAGCAATTTAAAGATACTGAATTTTATCTTTCTGGAGGAACAGATAATGCTATATTCCTCCTTAGAAGGAGTGAGATTATTTTTTAGACTGGAAAACAATTTTTATATTTTATATTTTAAATTGAACACAAATTGCAAGTTCCTTTTTATGTAAGAATAAAATTCAAGTGTTTTGTAAAACTTTGAGATGCCAATTGATTTACTGTATATTCTAAAAGTTTGTTGTATTCAGGTCAGCAGTTTCATTACTGTCCTCCCAATCCAAAAAGTTATGAAGACTACAAAATCCACAAAAAAATAAGAAAATATTCCCCATTGAAAACAAATTAAGAATACGACCTTGATTTGGATTCCCTTTGCTGTTAATGAGTGACACAGATGCTCAATAAAGGAAAATTGTACTTCTCCTCTTAAATGTAAAGAGCAAAGGGAGCTACCTCAGTGTACAGGTAGTGAGTGTCCTTGGAGGATGAGATGAAGTATCATGTTTCTGTAATTTAATAGCCAAAATAATGCTAATAACAATTAAACATCTGTTCACAGTAGAAATCAGGCAATTTATAACACAGCAATTTTCCATGCCTGCTTCCATCTACTCCCTGACAGAGAACTGGGCACTTTTATTTTTGGATTTTAAGGCCAACATCTGTTGTGGATGTTGGAAATTTAGCTGGCTTTTTAATCTAATCCAATTTCTGTTATATTGCTGAAATTATATATCTGAAGCAATGCAAATGATACTTTATCATATGTGTAAACCTGGCAATCTGATGTTTCCCAGGACATCCCAGGTATGATGATATTTTCTTCCAGTTCTAAAATTCCCAAGTACATTTTCCTGTTTGAAGTAGGGGGCTCAAGAATGTGTTTGAAAATGTCATTACTTTTGATTGGAACACAGAAACATATAATTCCCTTTGCTCTTCATGGTTTTTTTGGAGGGTACTTAGAGAGCTCTAAATTGTGAATCTTCACATATGGTATCACTGTGGATGACTCTTCACACAACTCATGTGTGAACTGTTTTTCTAACTCTGGATCAGCCTGTCCATCAATGGTGCTAATAGACTTGCATGTACTGTCTCTATTATTAATCATTCTAATTGTTTGAAAGTTCTAGTGCAAATTTAAATTTGTCCAACTGCAGTTTCCAGATTTTTGTTTAGGTTGCACTTTCCTTTGTTAGAGTATATTTCTCCTCATGCACAGAGGAGATTTGAGATAACTCAAAAATATATTGATCTCAACTGACATTATTCAGAATCCCTTAAAAAAACAGCAATAAAAAATGCTTGAATGGAGGAGAGATATATAGTGTATATCCTATATATAGGATGTACAGTGTATATACACCATCATGTCTATTTTCATATAAGTGCAGACAGAAAAAAATTGCCAGCCTCAGAAACGTATCTGCTTCTGGAGTGAAAGAAAAAGAAAAGTTAATAGCTTCTGGGAACAATCAGAATCAGAAATGAAGGACATGCTGAACTTCTTTGTAGCTAGCAAAGCTGAATATGAAAAAACAATGTATGTTATCCACCTTTACTGTTCTCAGACATAAGAACAGTGCTCCTAACTTGGCTTTGAAGAAAGTGAAATGTAAGTAGGAAAGACTTTGGAAACAACAGATTATCTTCTCTATTAATGTCTTCAGCTAGAAAACGGTCCCAGAAAAAACAGGCTAATTTCACTGCATTAATCTATATTTTATGTATTGCTCAGTTTAATTGAGCATTTTGATTTTAGAAGGATATGTGTCATTTTAAACAGGCACAGCATTCCCCATTTTACTGTTTAATTGCTTGGAGTAAAGATTATCCAATTGGATAAAAAATAAACTCTTCTAAATATCAGAAATTATTTGTTTTACTGAGAATAAGATGCACACACCCCTCACACACACACAAGGAAACGTCAGTGTTGAACAAAGGAAGAACACCATTGACTGACATATGAGAACAGGATTATAGAATGGTTGAGGTTGGAGGTATCTCTGGATGTTGTCTGATTCAACCCCCTTTTATCAAGCACACCCCCTAAAGCCAAATGCCCAGGATTATGTCCAAACAGCTATAGAATATTTCCATGGATGGAGACTCCTCAATCTCTGTTATATTTTTTTTGTTTGGTTGTTTTTTTTGTTTTTGTTGTTGTTGTTGTTGTCGATAGCCATTCTGAAAGTGGTATTTCTCTTCCCTAATGTCCAGATTATGAGGGCTATCCAAAAGTAAAAATAAATGGATACATAAATATGTATATACATATGCATTTTAAGAGAAATAAAAATAAGCCGAATATACCTATCTAGTTAAGCTTCTTGTTTCACTCCAGTGCCTTATAAGTAATGCAAAACTCTTTAAACAGATGCTTAAATCATATTTATTTCTATCTGCTTTGTACTTTGACACTGTTGGAAGAAACTGAACAGACAGTTATATAAACCAAATCCTTTTACAGGTTGTAATTCTACAAAGAACACATAAAGCAAAATACATTACACTAAAAATCAGAGAAAATTATTCATGTATGTGGATTAGGAGTCTGAAAAAGTTTAGAGCAACATTCTTCATAGGTTCATTTTAAAATAAAAATGGAGCTGTGTCACCCAAACAAATGACAGGAAGTCTATGCAGCATAACTTATACAGTAATACATTAACCTTAAGGTATGCATTCAACAGGTCCAATTCATCCTGTACCTTTTTCAGAAACAATATATGAAATGAATTTTCATTTCACATACAAATATTATTATCATATAAAAATATGTAAAAAAATCTAGCATTTGCTTGATTTTTATATAGATCACTATATATTGATTGGTGCTCATGATCAGAATTTTGAATTGTTTGAAACAAGATCTACAAAGAGGAGAGAAAAAACAGGCACCAAAAGAAAAAGCAGTAGGATTTTTTTAAATCATTAATTCCATACTGTCTTTCATACAAGTCTTCACAGATTATTAAGACTTGTCCTCAGAGATCTTTATAGTTTTCTTTATAGAGTGTCATTTTCTGAGTTCATAAATAATTTAAGACAGAAGTATATGATAGTTGTTTTGGGAATAACTATTTTATTTTTTGTATCAAGTGTGTTAATTGAGATCAGATCTCCAATGCACAGAAACTATTGGGAAGCATTATTAATTCTTTGAAAGTGTACCAAGTCTCTCTTAATTTGAAAGGAGACAGGGGGGTGGAAGATTAATTGAAAAAAAAAAAAAAATAAAAAAAGGTATTGTCTGGCATTTACATTTAAACATTTAAATAATTTAATCACTGAGGAAGACAGACTAGTGGTAAGAAACCCGTATTCCATACCTGTCCCTGACTCAGGAGATTCCAATCCACATCTCCTGCCACCCTGAAATGTGTTATCTACACAGATGGACTTTTTGGGAAGAAGCTCCACTTCACCTTCACAACAACCAATGCAAAAAGAGAGATATGTTGTTCTTTGGGTTTGATCTCAGCCATTTCGGATTCCAGAGTTTTTATCCTTTTTCTGAAGTGGTTTATGTATTTTATTTTTGGAATGGGTAGAACTCTATTCTGTTAAAGACTAGTTTACTCAACAGCATTATAACTGTTTCCCTGGAAATCATATTTGAAGGAAAAATTGGTTCTGTTAATTTTGCAAGAAAACTGATCACATGAATGCATTTCAGGAACTTTGTAATAGATCAGGTCTTTCAGGAGTAAAGGGATATCTCCCAAGAATTATAAATTTTAAATATGGCAGTGACATTGAGATTCTGAAACTAAGGTATTTACAGTGGTCTAAGTGTCAAAAATCAAAAATCTAAATCTAACCAGAGATCCAGCAAATTTAGGTGTTTTGTGAAAGCAGCAGCTAAGCAGAGTAGAGAACAAATATTACTGCAAGTGAATATTTCTGTCTTGCAAGTTCTTTTTGAGTTCATTTAGTTGAAAGTCATCCGTCTTTATTGTTCCAGTAGTATGAGTTGAGAGTAGAATTTTCGGTGTTCTTGTCCCTTTATAGGGTTTAATTCTTGAGCATGTTCTGCTTCAAGAGACAACAGTAAGTCAGGGAAGGGAAATAGAAGGAAAGGGGGAAAAAAAACTGAGGACACTAGTTATAGAAGGAGCTGGAAGAAGAGAGTGTCACTGTTAGGGACACAAAAGAACCACACTCAGGTTGAGAGGAAAGAGGAAGTTTATTATGATTTGGGGTTTTGTTGGGGGTTGGGTTTGTTCCTTCTTCTTCTTGAAAGAATTTTTTTTCCCCATCAGTTACCAAGGAGACCAAGTACTGGATACTTAAGGATGCTTAACTGAAACAAAGGGGGACAAGCTTGCCGCGAGAGATAACGCGGGGAAAAAGGACAGAGTTTTAGGAGTTGGGGGTGGTTCTTTTTCGGCATTCGGGGAGAGTGGACCCGCTGGCTGGAGAAGTTTTTCGCTGTGGCAAAAGGGATCCATTCCTGGGATATCTACTACCACCGGTTCGGCCTGAATCCTGCACCTTCTCAGTCACCCGCAGTAGTTGGGCCAGCCCTGCCTCGCCTTCGCCTTCGGCTTCTTCAGCGCTGCTTCTCTTGCTACAGTGTGACCCTGCACCCCCCTGCCTCCTGGACACCCTGCCATCTCAGCTACCAGCCCGGGACCTTCTGCTGTTCCAACTTGGTGCTTTGAGGACCCTGCAAAGGCACCGAAACCGAACTGCCCTGGGTTTGTGAAGCAAAACCCCCTCAAGGTTCTTGGTACTGTTGTCTTTTGTTATTAATGCTGTAGTTTGGTTTTTTTTTTTTTTTTGTCTGTTTGCTTTTGTAATACATACTAGTAAAGAACTGTTATTTCCTATTCCCAAAATCTTTGCCTAAGAGCCTCTGATTATAAATTTATAATTGAAAAGAAAAGGGAGGGGGAGGCTTATATTTCAAGGGTGACTCCAACCCTCCCTGGCAGATACCTGTCTATCTAAACCAAGACAGGTTTAAATAGGATTTGGGATTTGATCAAGGATTGGGAGATGGGAGGAACAACCTCTCTGACCCCAGTGGTCAAATCAGCAGTCCATCACAAAGAGGTATGCGGAAACAATCTACTTGTTTATGTTACATTCATGAGAGACTCCAGTCCAAGCATGTAAACAATCAGAAGGCTTGAAGAATCAGGGCGACAGGAGAGTAATTGTACTTTTTAGTACAACTCACTTTCCAGAGCTCACCATTTATGGAACAACTCTTCAAGTCATTGCATGTACAAAGAATTCTGTACAGCATAAATAAAAGAGAATCCATACTAAAAAAAACCAAAACGAACAAAAAACCCAAACTATTTTAGGTATAAACTATATATCAACATAATCTCCTAATAAGACAAGTAAGAAGACAACTCATTTAGTTTGTTGTTCAGCCATATGTGAATCTGACTAGATGATCCTTGTGGCTTCCTTTCAACTCAGCATATTTTGTGATACTGTGATATTTTAACAGAAAAAAAGGTTGTCTGGGCCAAGTTTGCTTCAAACTATAAGTTCAGAAGTCATGTAATGTAAGTTAGCATAGGTCATGTGCAGCCAGGAGATCAAATATGGCCCATAGCCTTTCCCATTTGTCTAACTGCTTTTTCTGTAGGAAACCGAATAGCATTTTTCAAGTAAAGACCAACTGAAACAACTGATTTTCTTGTATGTGCTAGGAGCCCAAATTAGAAAAACAGACTGTTACACATGTTACAAATGGAAATTAAAGTTTTTGAGGTCTATGACAGTCATAGACTTGCTTCCTCAGGAGAGGTCCTCCACTAACGGCATCTGTATAATGAGAGATAGTCCAAAGTTCACCCTTAAATCTGCTTCCTCTCTCAGCAGTTTATAAGGTTGGTCTTGCTGAAATAAAAATACAGCTGTGTTGTGAGCAAAATGAGGAAAATCATCTCTACAGCCCTTACAGCCTTTCTTCACTAAAGGATAGGTTTTGTGATTTGATCTCAGTAGGAAGGCAAATATCACACAGGTCCTTGTCCACTCCCCTGCAGTGCAATGTGGGGGAGATTAGAAGAATAAAAGTGAGAAAAACCACGGGTTGAGGTAATGACAGTTTGACAGGTAAAGAAAAATCTGTGCTCACAAGCAAAGCAAGATGAGGAACTCATTCATCCCTTTCAATCGATAGGCTGATGTTAAGCCATCTCTAGAAAAGCGGGGATCCATCACATATAACAGTTTATTGGAATCTTAAACACCATCACTTCAAATGCCATCCTTTTCTTCTTTGTTCTCCCAGCATTTTTTTGCTGAGCATGATGCCATATGGTCCAGGATATCCTTTTGTCCAGTTGGAGTCAGCAGTCCCAGCTGTGTCCCATCCCAACACAGGGATGGGAAACAGGGATGTTCTTTATACCCCCAGCCTACTTGTTAGTGAAAAAGCATGGCAAACAGAGAAGGACTTGATGTTGTGTTAGTGCTGTTCAGCAATAATTAAAACATTATCAGCACTGTTTTAATCAACAATATGAAACCATACGAGCTACTATGAAGAAAATTAAATCCAACCCAGTCAAATGCCATGGGACCTCAGCTTTGATGAAAAAGAATGTCAAGTTGCTAGCAGTATTCAGGACATAAAAGACACCTTGTCTTTTCTCTAGTTATCTATGATGAAGATTTTTTTATTCTAAGGGAGGAATTGTACTTTTTAAGGTAGTCATACAATACTTAGTAGAATAGGTTTAGAATCTGAGCAGAAATGTAGAACTAATGTACATTTTACAGACACTGTTTTGAATTTCTTTTTTAAGGTAGTCACTGCAAACATTATGAAAAAGAGCTCTTGTATGAAGAGGAACATTTCTCAAACAGAGAGATAAAAATGTGTAACAGATTACTGTTAATATTTTCTATGCTGATGTTCCACAGCGAATCCTGGCTCCTGTCCTTAGCTTTCTGCCTCTGTATTATAGCAGGAATCAAGCACAGAGATGACTCCCTGTTTAGCTCCTTCACTGGAGAGGAATCCTGGACATCCAAAAGAGAAACCAGACCAAGAAGATCAGATTACCTGAGTATGGACTTTCCACCTGACTTAAAACTAGACCAAAAGAGAGAGACTTCAGATTCAGTCTACATGAGAGATGGTTTAACTTAACAGTTGTAACTGAATGCTGCTTCTGCAGGTGTGAAGTAATTGGGACAGAGGTCAAGGGAGAATTCTCCTGGTGGTCTGAACAACTAATACAGTCAGTTATTGCTGATGCTGTCATGAAAAACCAAATCACAGTCACATATGGTCAACAATATGTAAAGTGAAAGGCAGATTGCTGTCCATTTTAGCTTTCACAGTTTCCTCTTTGTGAATGTTAGCATCTAAATTGCACTCTTTGAGAGGTGTTATAAGTGGCATGAGCTTAAAATTGGAAAGTCATAATTCCTTGATACTGTTCTTACTTCAGTTAAAAAGAAAAATAGAAGAGAAGAAAAAAGAGGAAAGAGAAAAAGGGAAGG
>VXBN01012319.1:488223-521322 GCA_013397395.1 Sinosuthora webbiana
GAAGGGAAGGGAAGGGAAGGGAAGGGAAGGGAAGGGAAGGGAAGGGAAGGGAAGGGAGAAGATATAAAGACAATGAATTACTTTCTGCTCAGCACAGCAACTAAGCATGCACCTCAAACAGGATGTGTGGGTCACATGGGACATAATTAAAATGCAATTACTACACAGAGGCATTATTAGATGTCAATGTTAATTGACTGTACAAAGAATTTCTAATGATCTGCTGCGTGTACCGTGGTAATAGGTCTAAGTGGACAATAACTTAAATTCAGTAATGGTTAAATATGGTGAGTAAAATGCGCACCTACAGCTCTGCATTTAGAAGTCAGAACAAAAGTGCTTTCAATCAAAAAGCCTTTTGATTATCAGATGGGATGAACTAAGCAGCATTCTTGTTTTGGCTGGGATAGATCCTAAAATATAGGGTGATCCTTTAAATATACAGGCTACCAAGAACTAACTTCTGGTATCCATGTTAAGCAATGAAGTTAAACAGAATAGCTCCATAATATCTGGCCATCTCATGCTAATATTGAATCCTTTGCATCACTGTAAATCATTGGCATTCAGAACTCTGTCCATGTCCTGCAAAAATTCAAAAGGAGTTGGGATCTAGAGGAATACTAAGCTTTGTTCTATGAACTACAACTAACAAAATAGTTTCAATTATGATTTGGTCCATACTATCATATCTCTCACGTGTATCTGTATGTTGTGAAATCTGGAAGATTTTAGAAACCCATTTTTATCTCAGTTTCTTCAAAAAGAAAATTTGAACTTTCATTTTCAAAGACTGATTTCTACAGAAATTTTCTTTAGTAAATTTTCTTGGATTTGGACTTCATTTTGATTTCTGCTGATCTGTGTGGGAATGCTTGCCAAGGGAAGCTTCACAGATGAACAAGTAAAAACATAAGATTGATGCAATTGTCAATATCTTGGCTGGAATATAAAAACTCAGAAAAAGTGTTTACTAAAATTAGGGAAATAAGAACCATTCATCATTCCCTTTATCTCAAGCTGCTCAGAATAAGCATCCATAATAATTTCTAATTGCAGCAGTCTGTAACAGTATCGATGGGTTAAAATTTTTAAATATCAACTTTCTGCCTCAATCTAAATAATTTTTGATTTTTGGCAATAATTTCTGCATTTTTGTGGAAGGTAATATATATGTTTATATAAAAAAGAAATACATTCAGTTAAATACCAGCAACTACTTATTCACATGAGACTTTACAGGATGGACTCTGACTCAGAGTGGAGGCTTCTCGTCACAAGTCTTTTGCCTTCAAAAAATCTCATTGCACAGAAAAGCATGTGTAGAGCATATTGGCTGGAACCTGCAAACATTTTCTTCTTCACTTGAATTCACAAGTTAATATACAACAGACCTCTGTAAATTGCTCTAAACATGTGCCTTAGAGAATATTTTCACATCTTACAGTTTCTGCAGGTTCCTGCTAAAATAAAGGGATGGAAAGGTTAATATGGATATCACATGGAATATTGTGGACTTGATGGAATATTTGAACTGGATGGAATATTGGCACTTAGAAAATTTTATTCCACTTACTTTCAAGTTCCTGAGATTCATAATAAAGGGAAAAGTGTGTTAGATTGGTCATCAGAGAGAAACAAACCTATCTAAATGGGGGCCAAACTGACAGGAAAACTAACTACTAATATGTAGAGATTCAAGGCATGAATTCTAACCCTCTTTACTTAGCAGGTAGAACTCAAGGTTCTGGAGTCCGATATTTCCTTTGCTGTCACCAAGTGAGAGATGACATAGTCAATATACTGTCTGTTAATTCTGCTAAACCAAACCGCTTTAGGAATAATGGATCTCTGCTGTAGACCAGAAGACTTGAGGGTAGTCACATTTCACTTATGCAGTGATATTATGCAATGCTAAGAAGTTAGAGTTTATTCAAAATTTGCATTAATCGCACCAGTATCATATAATTGTATTTTCTGTGAAATCACTTGCTCGCCAAGGATGTGAATAATTGTCCTTAATGTAATCACATGTATGTAATCACAGAATAGTTGAGGCTGGCAGGGTCCTCTGGGGCCTGCTCAGGCAACCACTGCTGCTCAAAGTGCAGTCACCTGCAGCAGGCTGCTCACGGTGATGACCAATTCACTTTTGTGTATGTATGAGCTGGAGACTCTACAACCTCTCTGGGCATATATATTCAGCTGCAGTAATAGTTGCACCATGCGGTATTAAATATACTTTATATTCTTTTTTTAGGAGGAGATTTGGGAGTATCTTTTCCCCAGTGTAGAACAAGAACAAAGCTGTAAGAGACAGATGTATTTCCCGCTGTATTTGCTAATAGTTCATTGCATTTTTGCCTGTGTTTCTCCCTTTTTATTTTTTTTTTTCTTTCAAAGATCTTGATCTATTCAGAAATGTAATACATGGGTAGAATACATTTCTTATTGCCATTTTAATTTAACACCACTAAAAGTGTTTATTTCTGGATGGAGTAACACTCACCTAAACATTAATTAACCCTATGATTTACACCTAGAGAAACTTAAGAGAAAGTTTATGAATATGTTCATTTTGAAATACGTTCCTTTGATGTCATGGCAGGAAATGTAAATACAGATTATCAAATATCTAAATTGATTTTGGAGGATGTCTTAACTTTCATTTGCAACAATCATTGAACACCTGGGCCTCAAATGAATTTTATATATACATTTTTTCCCCATTTGACACCCAAATCAACACACATACTGGAATATATTCTGATTATGCCAGTCGTGTGATTATTGAAGTTTTAACAAATGAACAGTGGTATATTGTTCTAAAAATATTATCAGATGTAAAATAATTATATTGTCAACCTTGTGCTGTTCAATCAAAAACATATCAAGTGGAAAGTATTTCTTTAAAAGTCATACACGTTTTAGTTTTTTATTCTGAAAATTCCTTTGCATTTGACTTCATCTGACATAGAGATAGTTCCTTTGAGATTGATAATCATTCAAAAAGATAGAGGCATTTGCATAAATTCATGATCACTTTAGAACTTCTAAGCTGTCCCTATTATATGAAACAGAAAACAGCATTTGTCCACTAGACATCAGAGAAAATGTATGTATTTTCCAGTAAAATATCTGTTTTTTGGATTTTACAGGTTTATGTTTCAAACCTATATTTATATGAAGATTTTAAAGGAGAATATAACCCTGTTACTCTGCAGATAATTTCTTGATTTTCTCATGGTACTTAAGAGGTGTATTCTATTTCTACCAAGAATATTGAGCCAACAGCTTTGAGTATCATGCAAGAATGAATTCTGAGTGAAAGGCAGAAGAATTCCTATTTGTGATTTGTTAGGAATATTTTTATGTTTTGATTCCTCAGAAATGTAACCTCATGTATGAAAAAAATTCATAATTAGAAAAAGCAAGCCAGGCAGTGAATATTTCCTTTCCATTAAACCAATTAGGGGATAAAAATTCCATTGCATTAGCTGTCTGGATTTTTTAGCTGTGCTCTTGAGAGGACATAACAGTTATAAACATTAATGATCACAGTTAATAGTCTTCTTTCTTGTGAGAGAAAACAAAATAAAAACCACTGACCAATAAACAGTAGTTTCTTCTTTTTATTCTTTCTTTCTTTTTTCTCCCCATTTACTCTTCACTGTGGGGATCTCAGTAGGAACTGTGGTAATTTTTTCAGCAGAAGGCACCGTATACTTTATTTCTCAGAATAATAAGAAATCTTAGAAGAGTATAATACAAGCAGGCTGTCAAATAATGATATAAGAATTAAATTATTTAATTAATGCTAGGTACAGCTATCTAAAATATAAAGTGATCAGTCACAGGTAACTGTCTAGTACCTTCTGTCAAATACCTATAGAGTAGTATGAACTCTCTCTAGTGTCTAGGAGGTGCCTGAACAATGTTATATTAAATACCTAGCTTTATGATATTTTGGCACACATTCACCTGGAGTAAGTCCTAGGCATCTGGACAGAATTTGTCTGCTTCTGATGTGTGTCCCTGGGTCCTCATTAGGGTCCAGTGGATACACAACCAATACAGTCAATCTAAGCCTCAGACTGGTCCATTTCACCCTGGATTCACCTAAACAGCACACACACAGGCTAAACAAACCTGGATTTCAAAGAGTAGGAGTAGAAACTCTACCTATGATATCTATACTGTATCTCACTTGTAGAAGGTGCAATAAATCCAACTCCTAGGATTCTGTAGAATGAGCCCTGCTTTAATGTAAAGACTTAAAAAGTTAGGTTAGGAGAATCCTGCTATTAAAGGTTAATTTAGACAATTTAGTATGAAATGGATAGGAGGAAGTAAACACTCATGTATCAAGAAATAATGAAAATATTTTTCGTGAGATACCTTCATGTTCTTTTTTTAAAAGAGAAGGAAACCAGAAGATTATTAACAATGTTGTTAATATCTTCAGTGAGAACAGCATTTCAACATCTCCAATAATTTTATTTCAAGAAAAAATTAGTTTAAATATACTCACTCTGTTACAGCTTCATCGAATCATGACATATTTAATCTATGTGAAGTCGTGAACTGAAGTCACTTCCTCTTGATCCTATTGTAGAATCTTAACTTTTTTTCTGTTGTGGTCATTGCCTGCCTTTTTATTGGCTCATGCAATTGAAGAGTGTAGTTAAATCAAGGATTGAAGGACAAAAAAATATCTTATTCAGCTCAAGTAGAAGTTTTAATGTTCTTTTCCAACATTTCACGAAGAAAACCAACATCCTTCTTTCATGCATGGCTTCACTCAAAATTAGCTTTTATCATCCTTTCATTAGCACAATGCCATAGGTAGTATTTTTTATAAGAAGTAGATATTACTATTTAGCATATTTTAATTATCTTTCTCCATGTGGAAAATTCTTACACAGTCTTCAAAGTAGGATTTTACTTTTTTTTCTTCGATCAAATATCTAAGATATTTCTTTAGTTTTATCTTGATCTAATGAGACATAAATTTATCTTTTAAGTAAGTAGAATAATTTTGCTTTTTGTGTACAAAGCTTTTTAGTTTCAATATATATTTAACTGAATCTACTAATCTGTTAATTTAGTCTAAAGTTGATCTTAGAGTCTCCTAAAATAGGCAATCAAAACCCATTCATTTTTCACATCTTCTGGAGAGCATTCTTGTCTCTCTCACAGAATTACAAAGTTTAATTACTTTCTTAAGGATTGCTAGATATCTATTTCCCAGTAAAAATAAAAAATTGTGTTAATACAATCATAGAATCATTTAGTCTGGAAAAGACCTTTAATGTCAGAGTGTCAAACAATTAAGCTGGCACTTCCAATGTGACACCACTAAACTATGTCCCTCAACACCACAGCTACCACTTTTTAAAATACCTACAGGGATTGCCCTCCCTGGGCAGTCTTTTCCAATGCTTGGCAGCCCTTTCCATGAAGACACAATATCCAATCTAAACACTTATCCCAGCCAAAATCCTCTCTACCCCTCTCTAAACTCTATACCTGCCAAAATCAACACATTGCCTTCAAAACCAAAAATAAATTACCTTGGACTACAGAACCTAAGTCTTCAGGGAATGCAGTTATTACCATATTTTTCTTGATTTTACAGTTAGATGAAGAAATGCTATTATTTGTATACTGCATATATGTTCTATATAAGGTATCATTGCTCATATGACCATCATTTTTCAGGTTTTGTGTTCATATGAATTTTACATAAATATGCATTTCTCCTGATAATATTGTACTATAAATAAGATATAGAGATATATAGATATAAAAGTATAAGATCTAATAAGAATAAAATAGTAACACTATATATATATAATATATATATATATAATGCATATAATAAAATTTTAATAATAAAAATACACATTGCATGAAATTTTGTTAACTACATTTAGGTTAAATATTTGAATTTCCAACTGTTTCATGGTCACCTTCATTAAGCCTATCCATGGCAAAGAATAGTAGGATCTAAATGAATGGAATTATCAGGAAAAAAAAAAAAAATAATGTCCAACATATTTCTTTATGACTTTGTATTTAAATTACAAAAAAAACCAAAAAAAAACCCAAAAAAAAAACAAACAAAAAAAAAAGTACATTTAAATGCTCCCAGTACATTTTTCATCAATTAGGAGAAGTAACAATAGAGAAAGGGAACGTTAAGGAGTTGCTTTTTGAAGTAGTTAATGTATAAGGTATTGTCATCCTTTCAGTGAAAAATTAAAACGATTTAACCTGTACTTAACAGCAACTGACAATTTTGAATGTGCTATGAACTGCAATAAAGGCTCCAATAGTCATATGTCACATCTGAGTTGAATATTTTCCAGTTCCAGGACTTTCTTAAGTGTTTCCCTGTCCCAAGATTTGATGTGTTGAAAAATTCAAAAGTAAGGTCAAGTGATAGAGTACTGCAGAAATATACAGACAAAATTTGACTCAGAAGCAGCCCATGACAACTTTTTAAGATAAACCTATTTAGATCTAACAAAGGCCAGAGAGACATTGGAATATCAACTTTTTTAAATCATTATTTCTAAATAAAACTTCAACTTCTTTGAGTTTCACTCTGAACTTTCAAAAAGTGTGAAATAATTTTTATTTGAATAACACTTATGCACTTCTTCTTTGGGAAAACTCCAAATATAACAGCCCATCATGAAACTTTTTAAACTATGGAAAGAAATCTATTGAAAATATTTAATCCGTAATAATAGTCTATTTTCATTGACTTGCTTAAAACTTAAGGTTTTATGCTTCAGTATTGTAAAATATCACACAAATAGTTTTAAATTATTCAAATTATCTGAACAAGGACTAGATTTTAGTAAGCTTTCTTGAAAGATGAACTATTTCAAGATGAATTATGATCTACAGTTTCTTTTTCTTTTGTGATGTAAATATTATGATACATTTCTTCGTTATCAAATGGACTTTTTACATTCTTGACTGTGTACCTCAAGTAAGAAATCAAGAGTCTAACTAGAATCCAAAAAGTATACTGCAATACAATGCTAGTGAGCTCCAGAAAATTAATTTCTGTTTTTCACTTTTCACCAATGATTTTTATGCCAGTTTAATTGATTCTTCTCTTCAAAATAATCAAAACAGATGTCCACTCCTCTAAGTAACCTTTAGCAGTTTATTTATGTCTCAAACTCTTTTTACCATTTGCAGCTTTCTTCTTACATCTTTTGAAGCCTGACTCATAAACAAAAGTACTAGATGTGCTTTACCATCAGCTGATTCTGGATCTAGATCTGTACATTTGATGGCAGTTTTTCTTAACTTATTTTAAAAAATCAGTGGGTGATTCATCATAATTTTGCCTTATTTGGTAAATCGTTGACTAGTTTATAGCTTTAGGGATGCCATGCTTTAACCTGTATACCACAAGACTTTGATATCATTTTAACCTCACCATATGTTCTAGTATAAATGGATCTCACCCCAGATTTTCAAGGGGGGATATGTGTATGATGGTGCCTTGAAATAACCCATTTGCAGTGCTCGCCTTAACTGACATTATAATCACTTTATGGACTATTTGTCTTTCAGTGGGATCAAGTAATGTGTCTAACATAGAGTTCAAATCAGCCTAGCTAGGGGTTTGTGAATTAACTGCCTTTTTTGCTAATTTTGCTACCTTATCTGGATTTTCTTTATATTTCTCCACAGTAGTTTTCTACTGCTCTAACTCAATAAGGGAGTATGGAATCTTTACATATATTGGCCCCGGTTGCTGAATGCCATAACGGGGCTTGCTGAATTGGTTCTTTTTCTCTTTCTGACTCAGTACGTTTGGCAATTGGGCTATGTTCTTTGATGGCCTTTCTTGCTATCTTTCCCTTCCTTCGCCTGTTCAGGGCAGCAATAGTTCTATAAATCTCATCCTCCTCCTCACGGCTACTTAAGCAAGAGCGGTCTGACTCTGTTGATTCTGCTGGAGTAGCAGATCTGCTTCAATCAACCCTAATCCTAGAAAGTCATATGTGTGACTTACACTGTACTGGAAGCCGGGCTGTATGCTTGCTCACATTGATGACACCAATGGGGTACAATCTGGGGGTACAGCTAAGGCCATGAGGTCACAGCAGGCTCTGAGGCCACAGCACAGCTGAGGTCACAGCAGGCTCTGAGGTCACAGAGGTCCCAGAGCCCCGTGGTTGCACAGCTCCATAACGACTGACCAGTCAGTCCTTGACCACAACTGTTGCAGTGGCAGCAGCAGTGGTGCTGACATTGGGACAGTGGTGTCAGGACAGTGGTGGCAGCAAGAGCTGCAGGACTGGCAGAGGGCAAGGCACCATGGCCCTTGCTCTGTGCCTCTTCCTCCTGCTCCTCCTGGCGGTGACCATGCCTGCCAGGGCTGCCCGGGCTGCTCTGTGGTGAGCGCAAGGAGTAAGTGAGCTGGCAGCCTTGGCTCCCCTTTCCTGGGACAGAGCTCCCTTCTCCCTGGGAAAAGTTGGGGATGTTTTCCCCAGGGCTTTAGGGAGGGCTTCCTCTGTTGAAGGGAGAGAGCTCCTAGGGGTCCGGGGCTGCTCCAGTTTCTTCTCCAGGGATGTTGCACAAGGCATGCAAAGAGTGTGGAGAGTAACCAGGAGCAAGCCCAGAGCTCTCCAGGCCCCTGTGTAGCTTTTGCCATGTCCATTGACATCTGGCTCCCACTGCCTTACCATGGCAGGGTTAACAGAAGTTGTTTTCAAGGTAGCATCATCTTGCTCTAATAACAATGCTTGACATTGAAGCATGTGGTTATTGGACAACCAATGCCTCCTTTTTTGTTCAAGTACAGCTGCTACTGCATGAAGTACATACACAACAATGTGTCTCCCAAAGGCGAGTTTTCAGGCTTCTTGAATTAAGATGACAGTGACTGCTGCAGCCTTCAGGCACCTTGGCCAGCCTTGGGCAGCATTGTCTAGCTGTTTAGAAAAGTAGGCTACAGCCCTCTATTAGTTTCTGAGGCACTGGGCAGGTACCTCCAAAGCTATATTCAGTTTCTCATGAAAGAATGAGAAAAGGTTTAGTTAAGTCTGGCACTCAGTGCTGGAGCTGACATTAGAGAATGTTTCAGCTGTTTAAAAGCTGCTCTGGTATTTTCAGTATATATGATAATTCTTTCTTCAGCTGCTTTTAATGCTCTATATAGGGTTTTTACCAGCAGTCCATAATTTGCTATCTACAAACGGCAAAAACCTACCATTCCTAGGAAAGCTTGCATCTCTTACAGTATGGGCCTCAAGCTCAGAGCTTGAGCTGCTTGAGATTTGTACTACTGGGAGTTGAGGGACTGAGGATTTTTCTGTCAACACTGGACAGTTGATGAGAAGAATAACACCTACCTGAAGCTGATGTGGGTTGCTAAGGCTATTACGAATAGCTAGCATGAAAAAAATTTATCCAAGCTGAAATTTCCTACAGCTGAAGATAAAGTGCTTCATTGCTCCAGTTTTACCTTTTCTTTTCCTCTTTCAAGTTCCCAATTAACACTGTCTTCACTGATAAGTGAAGAATATCCTGAAACATTTTCCAGAGAAAAAGGATTATATGAGTTTTCTCCTCAGGAAGTGTACACATTCTTGTTATTGAAGAATAGAGTTGAAAATAAATCAGTGAAAACAAAGTACTCTAATTGTCTCTGTATATGTCAAGCTAGAGAATTTATCAAGCATAACAGTTATCATGCTAAACTTTCACATAATGTCACAAGATTAATTGTATTTTTGCTTGTATGCAGTAGCAAAATAGTCACATCCTTATAATAAAGTCTGAATTTTAGTGAGAATATTTATTAATCAGGTGTCTGAATTGAATTTTCTGCATGGGTGTCAAAACTGAGTGACACTACTACAGTGAAGAAGATAATTTAAAAAATTGAGATTAGGAGTCCTGTTTTACTGTGAGTTCATATCTGAATGTCAGAAATTATCAAACTTTTTGTTATATTTAGTGAGAACTCTATTTGATTTAAAAGCTACAGGCTGTTGTACAAATGTTACATACTGGCCATAAATTTCCCCGACTTGCAGTTCCCAGCTATTTCCACTCACCTGCTTCAGGCTGCCTCTGATCAGAAGAGGCAAGTGTAATTCACAGCTAAGTCTAATTTGATGCTAAAATTCATGTGGATTTTACTCTGCAACTTTGTCCTAAAATGTGAAGACAACAGAAACATTTCTATAATGTGCTGTTGTTTGTGTTGATTTCCATTTTTTTATGGAGTCAAATGAATCCTAAAAATAATTATAGTTCTTCTTAAATTGATTTTATTTTGAACTATTGGATTCATTTTTGCCTGTAAAAAAAGATAAAAAATGATGGTACAGAAATTTCCACTTCTGCTCCTATACATCAAGTACATACTTATTTATAAATAATTTTTTCTCTTGAAACATCTGCTATGATTCATATATTCAGTTTTACTGAGGTTATATAATAGCTTTAATATATTGGTATAAGAATAGCTGTGCAAAAATTTACAAAATGATAATAGATGTCAGTGTGACAGTCAGCTAAAACTCTCTTTCCTGACCTTAGTATTTGGTATGCACAGGTGAAGTCAGTCATCATTTGGGAAAAAAAACAACTTTAACAATTCTTAATTACATGGTTTTACTTTAACATTGCAACAATTTAGTACACCTGTGATGCAAAAAGGACAAAATAATGACTGATGTCTATTATAATACAAATTATCTTGAAAGTCCAGACTATTAGAGTTTTAGACAACCTACTTTTTACTTGATTCATTGAATAATGATAAAATATTTGGCAGGAGATTAAAGGAAAGTCATTTTTCAGGAACCCAGGCTAACCCCTTGCTAATTGGATTTCCTGATTTCCAGAACATTTATGCAAGGTATAAAAGCAACAGCATATGAAATGGAATGTATTTTTTTTTTTCTCTTAGCTAACATCACAATCATTTTCTTTCTTCATTTTTTTTTGGCCAAAAATGTTCTAGATGCACTTTACTTAAGTCTGTATTAATGTTACTGAGGTAATCATGTTCAGTATGAATCAAGATTTCTTATGCATAAGATATGCAGGAAGAACTAAATATGATTTTGAAAACAGAAAACTGTTTATAACTGTAAATACTTCCCACAGGAACAGGATAAACCCATGAAAAATTAAAAAAATTAAAACATGAAAAGAAATTTTTTACTTGAAGAGTCTTTGAAGGCCTTTTACAGAGATCATGGCAGATACAATGTCCCTGTATTGCTGTTGTCACCAGTTACAGCTGAATTCCTCACGTAAATAAAGAGAAGCAGAGAAACTAACAGACTTCTTTTGGAAGTGCTTTGACACAAAAAAATTGTGTGTTGGCAGTGTGTTTTTAGCAGGAATGTCTTTAGGACTCCTTCTTTTCTGACAGGAATCTCTAGTTTTTTGGTTTTTTTTTCCTGCAAAGATGAGTTCTACCAACCAGTTCATACCCAGATGAGGCATATAACACAAGTATTCTTATTACCAAAACCCACAGATTATTTTAAATTCTATTTTTACTTTTATAATCAAAAAAAGCAGAATAGGTGAACAGTACCAACATATCTTCATTCCCCCAATGAAAAATGACCTAATGAAAACTTTGATTTTGCCAGCCTTATAGATGTTGGAAAGCTGTACAGTACGAGACTGTTTCCTGGCCATAAAATGACATATCTTAAATGCTCAGAAGACCCAGTCATCCTAAGATAATCTTAATGGGCAGTCCTCTGTTTGGGCAAACAACTCAGTTCTGTACTTTCTAACTCCCAAAGTAAAGAAGATAAAACACACCATCAAACTGCACACAGTTCCACAGATACACATTAAATTTTACAGTAAGGATTTTTAATGTCATTCATAAAAATAAAATACATCAAGACATAACCAGGACAGTGTTATCTTATATAATTTATGTACAATCAAACACAACACTGAGCAAGGCAAAATGTATTCTTATATGTATTTTTATCCAGCATCTGGAAAGTTTTCAGTCTTGCTAATTCCTGGACTATCCCAGCTATTTAGCTAACAAGCAATATTTTAATTAAGATATTTTACACTGTTTTTCACCTAAAGTCAAATTTCAGGAAAAAAAATCAACATGAGTTTTACAGACATTTCCTTCGAGGCCACTAGAAAATAGTTATATCTGAATCAACACCTTCAACATCTCCAAAATAAAAATACGAGTTCAGTATTCAGCCCTGAATATGAAGACCAGAATGTCATTCTCTATATAAGATAACTAGTAAACACAACTCAGTTGAACCAGATTTGAAATACTGTGCTTGAAAACATCACAGTTCCATATAACTAGGAAGTGTGGCATACAAAAGTTACAGAGTGGATATAATTTTTTCAAATTTGAAAATCTAAGGCTGTTACAAGTTTTCACAGATTTTTCTACATTAAAGAGCTTCAGTATCAAATGTGAAAAATGGCCATTTTCTGTAAATAGGAATTTTTGTGGAAAACAAACAAAAACAAAAACACCCCCCAAACAAACAAACAAACAAAAAAAACAACCAAACCCCTATGTTGTTTCTGGTCACCTTGAAGCCTAGCTTTTTAGATATCCAGAAGCTGCAGGCACCATTGTATAGAACACAGAGCAATATAATAATACATATCATTAATACAATTCATTAATCTTCAAGAGCATGTAGAAGTGGCTTCATAATATTAGAATGATTTGGTTAACTTGTACTCATCACCTTGAGAGCCTATGAGCACAAAGAAATATGTGTGTATGATTCCTTTTATACAAATCATGCCTGTTGGAATTTCCAGTGTTTCCACTACAGCTTTTCTCTTCCCACAGTCTGGGGCCTCATTCTTTATTGACTTTCTAATTTCTGCAGCAATAAGCAGGCAAAGATGAGAGTGGTGGTAAAAAGTAACCTAATTTACTATATAACCTTGAACAATTCTGGGAGAAGCACATCTTCTGAATGCACAAAGAGGCATACCTCTGTGACTTCATTGCACTTCTAATTCAGATCTCAGGATAAAAAAAATATAACAAAAGAAGGTTCTGTATTGTTCTTGAAACCCTAAAGAAAAAAATGTCAGTCTGAGACAAGTGAATCTGCAAGCTGGTACAAGGCAGACTTAGTGGAGATGAATATATAACTTTAGGAAAACTAAACAAAATATTGAATACACATAAAATGAGTTGTTTTTTTTTTCTTTTTTTTTTTTTTAAATTGCTCAAAACAATTTAAAAGTAGCAGATACTGCATATGCCAGGGAATCCCAGAATGAGCATTCATGCTGTTGCCCCACCAGATACTGCATGTCTACCAATTCTAATAATTATTTTCATTAAATATACTCTATAATTGCTTACCAGGCTTACTGCAGCTGTAAGCAAGGGAGCAACAAGGTCGAAGACAACTACTAGGCTGAAGACATAAAGCATAATTTTGTCTATAAATATATACATTTCTAAATATATTAGAAACTAAATAATAAAATTTAAAAAAAAAAAAAATGGAATCCAGAATATTACATTTGTGGTAAGTAAGTTTAGCAGGGGATTGAAAATGAGTATTGATGTTGAAAAATTCATAGATCAGCTGTTTTGGAGATATTGTATACCAACTGGATAAGAAAAGACAACCCATGATATAGACTATTCTATAAGTAGAAGTGCATCAAAGGTACACGAGCCCTAAAACATCTGTGCAAGTTTAAAAAATATCATGTGAGTTTGCAACTATTACCCAGAACAGTGATTTAGGTGATAGAATATGTCTGCTTTTAAAATAAAATATTGTAGAAAATAATAAAAAGGATGCCTATTATTGCATAGGGAATGCTAAAGCAAAAATGGAGGACTCGTGTGGATTGAAATGCCCTCCAAAGGGCATCATCTTGTCAAATCCCCCCTCCATGGGCAGGGGCACCTTGCATTAGACTTTGAACACTTCCAGGAATGGAGCATCCACAGTCTTTCTGGGCAGGTTCACCACCCTCACCATAGTGCCTCATCACCCCCACAACAAAAGATGTTATTCTTATGTGTAATATAAATCTTTCTCTCTTAGTTTAAAACCTTGTGCTATTACTCTATGCCTTGGTAGAAAATTCCCATCTTTCTTATAAGTCCCCCTTAGGTACTTAAAGGCTGAAACAAAGCCTTCTCACAGCCTCAACTTGCTCAGCCTTTCTTCATAGGACAGGTGTTTGCAACTCCCTGATGTTTTTTTGCGTGGCATTCTTCTGGACCCATTCTAACAGATCCTTTTATATTGGAGTGCCAGAGCTGGATGCAGGACTCTAGGTCTCAAGAGCAAAGCAAAGGGACAGAATGACCTCCATCAGCCTTCTGGTCACACTTCTTTTGATGCAACCAAGGATAGAGGCATTTTTTTGTGCTGCAAGCACACAATGCTGTCTCATACCTAATTTTTTTGTCTACCAGTATCTCAAAGTCCTCCACATGTTTGATCTCAATCTATTCATCCCCCAGTGTGTATTGATTTTATGGATTGATCCCACTGAGGAGCAGGACTTTACACTTGGGCTTGTTGAGCTTGATGATGTTCAAATGGGCCCGATTCTCAGGCCTAACAAAGTGCCCCTAATTTCTTAGAAGGGGATGTCAGGTAAGGTAAATGATGACTACTGTTGTCACTGACATGGATATCATACTGCTGCGGAAAAAGATGTGGGTTTTTTTCAGTAAAATAAAACATATTGTCACCACCACGTAGAATTGTACATTCTACACTTTAACTCACTTGTCACCTTTCTAGTGCATCTTTCTGGGTTTCCTAGTTTTAGGAATTAGGGATACCTAATAATTAAAAAATGGGTCAAAAATCATTAGTGGACAAAGGGAAGGCATATGACTTAATAACTTTTCTACCAAAATGGTTTAGAATTGTCCCCCTGCTTTTTCTACATATTCAATTTGAGACTAACGTCATTGTTACACTCACTTATCTGAGTTCAAAATACTCAAAGACACATGTTTCCTGCAATGGATTTCACATAAAAATGTACAGATTCCAGCACTAGTTTAAAACATATGAAATTCTTACATACAGGGATTTATAGTTTTTTTTTGCTTTTCTATTCTCCCATTTCTGTCAGCTTGCATAAGGGTCTAATATGTTTAGACATACTTTTTCTCCTATCCAAATTGATTGTATTTGCTGTATTAGGAAGGCTTCCAAATCCTCATTTGTTAAATGATCAGCCATTTGCCATACCATCACTTTGGCAGAACAGGGAACAGCCTGACTTTTCATTGCAAAGTGGAGCCGTTTGTAACCATGTGAGGTTCTTTAGGTTACAAAACACCTTGATTGGTCTGAGGGGATAAATTCCATCAGCTTCTTACTTAATGGTTATCTTGATTGCTATCCTAAAAGAGATTGCTAATCTTGGATGATCTGAACTTTTCATCACATCTTAATACATATTTATCTGCATTATTTCAGTTAGCTTTCTCTTACTACCCTCTGTCAGGCTACATTCAGCTAAAATATATGAACAATAATTTATAATCACTGTATCACTTTTTTATTATTATTATTTTATTATTGTTTTTAGCTTCTAAAAAAGAAAAATGGGGGAAAAGGGAAAATAGATACTGAGCTGTAATGGAGAAATTATTTTAGAGATAATTCACAGTTAACATTAAAGCTATCATGTAATTTCATTCTAACTGATCATGTCCAAGTGTGTCTCAAAATAAGAGAATTATCTGAATTTGACATTTCTACATATACTGGGGACTTTTTAGTTATATTTGCATCACAGTAATAAAAGTAATTGATTATTGTATTCTTCATCATAACTCATTTTGTCACCAGAAGAGTTCATGATCCAATGAGTTGTCTTGGTTTATACAATGTCCCTCAAATGCAAACTTAATGGAAAAAAAAATTAAAATAAACAGTACTGTCTAGAAGGAACATGACTGTACCCCAAGGAAGTTTAGGCTTAGTTAAGGTCTGTGTTGTGCAAAACAAAAACACCCTGCATGAAATAAGAATTTCTTGCTGTAAAAGGAGTTAGACTTTTTTTTTTTTCTTCATAGTAAACTAGATAAAGTATTTTTTTCTTTGGAAAAATCACTGATTGTCTAGAATTAATATACTTATTATGTTTACATAAACCACTTTTTCTGTATTTGGGTAGTTATTTCCAGAATCACAAACCAGATGTATTCTTTCTTTTCTGATAGTACGGGTGTGTTGTATGTTGGCAAGAAGTTTTATCTTCATTTATCTATCCTAACTATAATATTTCAGAAAGGTGAATTTTTATTATTGTAGATTTTTTTTCTTATTCTAAATATATTCAGCCTGCTTGTATCTTTTATTTAATCAAACTCCAGGTTCTCCATTTATTTCAGAATTCTGTAATCATAATTAAAAGAATTCAGCTTGGTTTTTACGATTTCCCTCTGCATGTGACAACTTCAAGACTGAGAACTAGCATGTAGTTCTGTTTTATTTCTCCGTATAAACTCAAATTAAAGCCTACTGCTTTGGGGGAATCAATTTTGCCCAAAGATCAATTAATAGTTTTCTTTCTTTCACCCACATCTATAACAGAGGTGACATTGTGTATGTCATTTGCATTTACAGCTGAGAAAATCCAAAATAAAGTGATTAAAAGTAAATTAAGTAAACAGTCCACTCTGGACTCCTGGGTAATTAGAAAACATTGGTTTTGATAGTTATGTATTATGCTTGTGCATGTCCTGAATTTAAATACAAGTACAAATTATAATTTGTGCACTGTTTAATATTAATTTTATGTTGCTCACATATTTATTCAAAAATACGAGAATACATATTGGTGACAACAAAACTGTTCAACTATATTTAAAACATAATCCTTTGTATATAATATGTATATATACACATAATCATTGTTCTAGATGTAAGTAATTTCAAATTGCTTGCATTGCTGCAATCTTTATAGACATATCACATTTCCACAGCAGCATTTCCACATTTCTACTATTACCACAAGCAGCATGGTAGCAGGTAAAGAATCAAAGAAAGTATTATTTGTGATCAGTTTTAAAAGAGCCTTTTGGAAATTCTTGAAGCTACATATCACTCCTGAATCTCCTGTTATGTTTTTTAAATGTTCTCTCATGATTTAAATCTACAGCTAAGTAACACTTTATCAACTAGCTGCTCTATCAAATAGGTAAAAGCAATTTACAGTTTAGTTCACCATATTAAACAAAAACAAAACTAAACCAAACCAAAATAAAAATCCTGAAAAGAATCAATAAATCTCACTCCAGAAATGTCCCTTTTTGCCTAAAGAAAGATTTCTTTTCCAGACTAGTACTAATCAGTGTAGATAATCTACAGTGCCTGAGCCATCATGTTCTTAACTGAATAGACTGTGTCTACTTTTAAAACTTCTTCCTCAGTACTCCCTGTCTTTCAGGAATTCATAGGACCTTTGATGTGTGAAATCTCTGAAAGTTTTAAAGTACTGTAAAAATATTCACGTAAGTCTTCTGAAGTATTCATAAACAATTAATTTATATAGGCCGATTCTCTGCTCTGTAAGAAGTGGGTCACCTGAAACAGAATTAAAAGAGCTGAAGAGGAGTTCATACTTTAAATGTCAGATTTTGTTTAGACTTCCTTTAATGGAAATGAATTGCAGTTTTCAGAGGGCTGTTGATTCTGTGGTAAGATGAGTGCCTAATATCTTTGGGATAAATCATCTGTTTTTTCTCTCCATTCATGACAGAAATAACATGGAAGAGTAGCTCACACAATTTCCTTGGCTTCTTTGGAAACCTGGACCTAGCTGATATGAATCCTAGTCTTTAATATCAAAAATGCAGATGTACAATATCTAAGTGAATACAGGTATACAATTTACCTAACCAATAAGTCATACAGTGATCTAGTCATTACCCAGTGATCAAAATCTTTTTGCAGAAGAAGAAATTCTCCAACATTCCCCTAATGTGCCTAAATATGAATTTTCTTAAATATGTGTAGTGACAAAAGTATTAAAGCTCATGGCTCTTTTGGTTTGTGCCTATTCTGAACACCTATGATTAACAATGACAAGTGATCTCAACTATTGTAGCACAAATCACACCTCAATTGAGTACAATGAAATATGGTAGAATATATTGAGAACAAATTGAACAACTAAAAATTCAGCAAGTAATAGTTTCACATCATAAGAAAAAGGCTGCATGCAGAAAGAGAAAGCAGAAGGCTGAATTCAGCAGTCAACTATTTGCTTCAAATTTTCTGCTCAATGCTCCCCACAAATCATTTCTTAGCATTCATTTTGTGCCTTCTCCTCTCTCCTCTTTAGTTCCCAGGCAGGTCTTAAATACCTTGGGGGAAATGCCATAAACAGATTCTCCATTGCCTGTATGAATGGGCTGAATGGGCCTCCCATAAGTGGATGGTATGAAACAGACTGATCAGTGATCAGTGGTGCTTCTCCTCTCATCTGCCTTTAGCCCTATGCAGTAAAGTCAAGAGATACAACATAGCATTTGTAGAGAGCCCAGGTGTCCTACTATGCTTCTTTCAAAAGCAGGAAAGACTTACAGTATGAGCATGAAATGAACAAGTAAGCAGTGGTAGGTCTGGGATGACCCAAAACAGGTCAGTTGGAAACAGGGATACAAACACATGATGGAAGCAGTCCAGTGTTCCGTGAAAATAAAGTAGAAAACATAAGAAAAAAGAAAAGGGCATGTGCATGGGTGGCGGGGGTGGAATTCTTATAAAAATGCTGAGGAGAGGTTATTTCACACTACAAATACAGCACTACTGCCAGTCCATTTAAATTGGGTGTGCAGCTAGAGAGTAGACCAAACAAGACTGTAATGCAATGATTACAAATTACCAAGACTTTTATAAACTTGGAAAGGGAAGACACTAGAGGAATGAAATAAAAGGTATGAGGATGAGATGGAATTCAAAAATGATCAGGTAGTGATTTGGTGAAAGACCTGGAGAAACTACAATACCAAAGTAAGAAATGCAAAAGTAACAGAGTTACAAGATAAAAATGTCTGATAACCCCAATTATTTTTCCTCAGTTCCTTAGTGGGAAGTGACCTAAAGTAACTGTTGGGAGGATTAACTCTGAAGCAGAAAAACATAATGAATTTGGATGTGAACTGTATTGATGTATTGAAACATCTTCTTAGAGAATAACAAAATTGAATAATAATTAGGATAAAAAAGAGATAAGGGAAAGAAATAAAATGGTTTTTAACCTCTTCACTAAATATATCAAGTAATTTTAGTGCACTTTTTAGATGATCTGTCTTTTAATGCATAACTTCTGTCTGAAGTTTTTCCCACATGCTGTCATTTACACTAGTAAAGATGTCAAGAGATGGGCTCAAAGGTCTTGGTAAGGCTCACAAAGTCTTCCCTTCCCCTCATAAACTACATAAATTACCCTTAAGGATGAAGGCTGAACATTCAAGACAAACACTCATTAGCTATGGGACTCTTAAGAATGCTGATGGGTGGAAATGAATTAATTTTGCCACTGTTGGACAGCAAAACTGAATTCCCCCTGCTCTAATCTGAAGTCTGTATTACCCCACACAGATATTGGTCTTCTTATGCCTGAAAAGAGTTATAAGAATTTCTGATTTCACCTCTGAAGTATAAGAATGGAACAGCCATATATTAAAAAAAAAACCAAACCCAGATCTCATTGCAAAGTTATCTGATTTGGGCATTTTACCTCTTCCACAGTGAAAAGAGCTAGAACACTACATCAAAAAAAAACCTCTCAGACCCCTGCACATAACAAAGTCATTTTCTTTGTGTTAATGTAATAGTCAATTCTGTCTCAGAAGCCAGAAAGCCTGATGAAAGACCTTTTTTTCATGTTACAAAGAAAAAGAAGTGTGAATCCTTATATCCATGACAGAAGAGAAAAAGTCTCTCTTGGTTTACTCATGAAGACTTTCACTGGTGTTTTCACTTCCATGTATGCAAAGCAATTGAATACATGTTTCATAATAAAAGGTGAATAGTTACAGAAGTGTGTTTCTTTTTGAGGCATTGGAAAATCTGTGAAACATATCACATTAATAAAGATATACTTGTGATAAATCAGTCTATATAATAATAAGTGTAATACCAAAAATAAGTTTTTAAACTTAATATAAGAATTTGGAAAAAAAATCTTAAATTATTCTTTAAACTTTGAATTTGAACACAAGAGGCCAGTAATGTGTTTGTTGCATATTTTTAAAATAAAACAATAGAACAAACAAAATAATGAATTAAAAATTCAGGAAAAAAAAAAAAAAAAAAAGGGGAAGTGGAAGGGGAAAAGGGAATATAGGGGAATAAACATTTAAACTAAGATTGTACTTAATTTTAGTCAATAATTCCTAGCAAAAAGGATAGGAATTGTAGAATTTCTACTAACAAATACGTCACAACACATCTATGGAATAGTAATTTTGTTATTCAATAAATCTGACCATCTTACTTTTTTCTTAATTTTTAGTACAGCTAATGATTTGATGAATTAAATACTTAATTTTTGACAGAAAATAATTCTTTAATCGTTTATTATCTCATATTAGCTTATGCTTACTTTCTCTCTTCTAAAACCTTATTTCCCAATGTTTGTCATTCCATTCTGTTCTTATTTATCTGAGTTTAGAGAGAAAGTTTCTGGAAGATATTTAGGGCTGAAAAACCTACTTTATGGTAGCAAGATATTAAAAATACCCCAAAACCAAACCAAACAGCCAAACAACAACAAAAACCATATACACTCCCCCCAGATTTAAACAATAACAGTAATCTTTAAAAGCTCTATGTCTTCATAAAAAGTATGAAACTTTAAAGACCATATGTCTTGGTTTGGGAAGACAGGTATCTGCCAGATAAAAAGCTGGAGTTTCCTTTGGAATGGAGAGTGTAAGCCACCCCCCTTTTTTTCCAATTATAAATTTACAATCAGAGGCTCTTAGGCAAAGATTTTTTTTTGGAATAGGAATAGCAGTTCTTTACTTGTATGTATTACAAAGCAACCAGACAAAAAAAAAAACAACAACAACAAAAAAAAACCAAACCCAACCAACTACAGCATTAATAACCAAAGATAACAGTACCAAGAACCTTGAGGGGTTTTGCTTCACAAAACCCAGGGCAGTTCGGTCTCAGTGCTCCTGCAAGATCTGCAGAGCACCAGGCTGGAACGGTGGAAAGTCCCGGGCTGGTAGCTGAGATGGCAGGGTGTCCAGGCGGCAGAGGCAGAATGTCCCAGCAGGCAGGGGGGTGCAGGGTCACACTGTAGCAAGAGAAGCAGCGCTGGAAGAAGCCGAAGGCGAGGTAGGGCTGGCCCAGCTCCCGCGGGTGACTGAGAAAGTGCAGGATTCAGGCCGAACCGATGGTAGTAGATATCCCAGGACTGGATCCCTTCGGCCACACCGAAAAACTCCTCCAGCAAAACCGCAGCCCAGCAGCTCTCCCTCTCTCTGAATGCCGAACGCCGAAGAAAAAAAAAGAACCTCCTCCCACACACACACACTCCTCAAGCTCTGTCCCCACCTTTGTTTTCGGTTAAGTATCCTTAAGTATCCAATACTTGGTCTCCTTGGTAACTTATGGGTGAAAAAATTCTTTAGAGAAAAGAAGGAACAAACCTAACCCCCAACACCATATTAGTGCATTTTGTATAAATCTGGTTTAATTAGAGTATCAATCAAAAATAAAACATAAGTATGTCCTGCTTTATAAATCAAAAATAGAAAATATCACTGGCAGGAAGTGGTCTCTGGAATCACAGAATGTTACTGTATGTTTTGTTGGCTTTTGAAGAATATTAGGCAACATTTTCAATATGTTTCTTATATTGCTTACAATTCTCTATGATCACAAATACTGACTTTCCTGTTCTACTGGAGCATTTTCATCAGGAGGCTGGAAATCAGTCTTTCATGAGCTAAATAAGAACATTTCTCATAATTGTATACACTGGCCTTCTTTCTGTACCTTGCTATTGCTTTGCAGTTCTTTTTTTTTTAAATGGAACTCAAATGCACATTATCTAGAATTTATATTTGTTTACCAGCCAAAACAGTTCTATTACCCCTGGTATCATCCTTAAGAATCTCTGCTCATTGCTGGCTTTGCACAGACTAATTCAAACTGAACTGACAAAAAAGTGTCTCATATTACTTACAGGTTTCATTATTTATGTTGAAACTATGTCAGTTGTTCTCTGAAGGAAGTATTAATAGGTCTCTATTCTTCATATTTTTCAGATACCCTGACAGTGTTTACAGATTAGTCCTACATCTTACTCAGTTTCAAAGCTAATTAATTGTGGAGAACACAGAGGACAGCAGCAAATTCTTCCCCAGATCCATCAGCGTTACAATTAGCGCTCGTATTTTTCAACAGACTGGGGGTGGAAAAGTCTTATCAAAAAGAACAAACAATCCACCTCAAAAGGCTTTCATGATTTATATGTAGGTGAACCTACTTGCATCTTAAGCAACTACCCGTAACCAAGCTGTGGAGTGCTGGTGACACAGTGCTGATAACCCCAAGACTGTAGGCCCTAATCACCCTATAAGCCATTCACTTCAGAGTTGGACTTGATGATCCCTGTGGATCCTTTTCAACTGAGAATATTCTGTGACATGTGATAACCATTGGGTGTTGCCATCTGGAGCGTTTCCTGAGAGCTGCTGTTACACACATATCCACACCTTGATATCTTTCCCAGTATGTCCCAGTATCATAAGTATGGAGGGTGTTCAGGAGTTGTGATAATAGCATGTAGATAGAAACAGATGGGACTCAGGATCTAAACAGATACAGTTCTTGATCAAAGAAACTAAATTTCTTCATGTTATCAGCCTGTTCTTACAAAGCTATGTCACAGCATGCCCACCAGCATTTACTTACTGACCAACAAACAAGCAGAAAAAAGAAAAATGTTTGTATCACTGACAGGATAATCACATGGCATTACAGATTTTCTCTTTTCAATAAAGAACAACAGTGAAGGATTCTTCATAATTAAAAGGACTGTAGCATTATTTAGAACAAACAAGCCCTAAGAAGTACTGCAACTGTGAAGAAATGTGCTGCTGAATAGTATTTGTTTGCCAAAGTTAATGACTGCATCCTGTTATACTGAAAAT
Organism: Sinosuthora webbiana; assembly: GCA_013397395.1. Classification (NCBI taxonomy): domain Eukaryota; kingdom Metazoa; phylum Chordata; class Aves; order Passeriformes; family Sylviidae; genus Sinosuthora; species Sinosuthora webbiana. The sequence goes on from VXBN01012319.1 coordinate 511,421, forward strand.
GCACAAAATCAATACTGATATAAAACTCCAGAGCTGGCTGTCACAAAATACTTTGATTAGCCTGAAATAACAGGATTGTTTAGTATGGTTATATGTATGTCACTATCCCCAGAATGCCCATGACCTTGAACCTATTGATGGTGAAAAGTCTCAGAACATCAAGTAAGGAGCTGTCAGGGACAGAAAAGTATGCATGTCAAGTCCGAATACAACTGATGATGGAGGTGGAAAATGTCACAGGTGTCCCACACTAGTTTTATCACTGTAACCATTTGTAATTCAGAAAAGATATTCAAAGCAAAAACTTGGTGTTAACAAGTGCAAATGATGGGAAAGTTAAATCCAGAATGCTAAAATGCTTCTTGCAAGCTAAGTGTTGCTATACATTAAGAAAGCGGGAGTGGTTGTGAAGAGTTATTGACAAGAGAAAAAAAAAAAATCCCAAGTATCCCAAGCCTTGACACCATCAAGCCTAAATCAGTTTCCAGAAAACTAGTCAAATGGATGTTGCTTTGTAGCTGCTGAAGAGAAGGCATTGGAGTGGTGCCCTCAAACGATTTTCTGTTAATAGTGTTGACTCTTCAATGAGAAAACAACTAAAATATTTTTACATAAAATAAGATCCTCTGAATTTATTATTTGACACCTGATTTCTGTGGAAGAAAATACTACTTTTTATTTGAATTTCCAGAGGGAAAAAAAAAACTCTAATTTTTTTTTTCGAAGAACAAAATCAAATGATCATGGCAAAAGATTAAGAGTTAGTATTTTTCTTTATGCATATCTGGACATCTAAATAATTTTCAGGTAATGGTCCCCTCTAGTGAATAACTGCACAGAAAAATAAATGCACATTTTCCACTTAACTATCCTCTTACCTAGTCTATGTTTTATTTCTCTGTTACCCTTATTTACTTTTCTAGAAAATGCCATGATGATTTGATCAATCAGAATAGTTTACATTACAAAAATATTTGAGAGTGAAAAATATATAGCAAATCTCCATATAATCAGAAATGAACATGTTTTATCTAAAATAATGCAACTCCCAAAAAGTGCTGGACATTCTCACAATGCTTTCAGTTGTGGTCTTTTCTCCCTTGTGATGGTAATAGGCAGGAATCTTCCTCTTTAAATTTGTTGTTATTTTCAGATCCCAAATACAAGCCCAAGATCATTCCTATGCCTGAGATATTCATGGATCTCCTGAATACATATGAAAATATACTAGTAGGTGCTCTAAAAATGCTGTGAAAATGCAATGATTTCACAAGCTCAGCACAGGGGAGATATCACTACCCACAGTTCTCACTTTTGTGGGAAAGGAAAACAAACAGGTGGTGTGTTCCTCAGAGTTATTTTGCAGCTAAGATTCATTTCACTATTGAAAGACACCAGGATACTTTAGACCAGAGGGGACCTCCAGAGATTATCTGCTCAACTGTCTGCTCACACCAGGGTCAGCTGTGAATTTCAGTGCTGTCTCATGCCAGCTTACTGTATGACACAAAGCTCAGTGCTTATTTTTCTTTTTTTTCCAGAGCAATACTCCATCTGTGCAGACTTTCCATAGCCCATGTATTTCTGGGATTTGGCATCTGTCTGTTTGATTTTCATAAGGCTCCTTTTGGCCCATTCCCTCAATTCATCTGTGTCCCTTCAGCTGACAATCTCCCTTTGAGCATACCAACAATTCCCTTCACTTTGATGTTGTCTGTGAGGTTGATGAGTGTCCTCTGTTGCCACTTCCAGGTTATTGATAAAATCATTACATGGGACAGGATCTCAGGATCTGCTCCTGCAGTGCTCTGCTTCCTTCTTTTCAGCCTCCAGGCAGAGCACAAGCCATTAACCACAACTCCCTGATCCAACCATACAAACTGTTTTTTATTCATCCAGATCACACATCCTTACTTGTATGCAATATTGTGATACCTAGTGTCAAAAGCCTTGCTACAGTCAAGGTACTGTAGGAGTTTATCATAGATGGGAATTTAAAACTATGTTAGTTCTGAGTTGCTAAAGTCCAGAATGCTAATTCAGTTTTCATTCTTACTAAAATCCCACTCTTCCAAAAATATACTTTGGAAAAACAGTCCAGCTGGAGAATTTCATTTTGAAGCAAGTCTATCAGTCCAAACTGTCGTCTGTGTCAGATTTGATTATTTACTGTCCAAATATTGAAGTGAAATCTCTCTCTAAATATACATAAACTTATAATCTTGGCATTTTATCTAGCTTTTGCCATAAAAAATATTTACATTAAAATGTAATTCTAACTACAGTGTTCAAAGAATCTGGTAGAATTATATAAGGAAGTCCAAGGAAAACAGATTTATTCAAAATTCATTTTACAGTTGAAGAACAATGGAAAACAAGAACTGAGCAAAGTAATTTTCAAATAAAACAAATGCAAACATTTAATCAAGTTTAATCATATATTTTCCATAAAAGTCCAGTGCATGACTGTGTTAAGAGGATTGCAAAGTTCAAGGAACGTTGTGTTGATTTTAATGAACACTTTAGGGGTTTATTAATTTGAATAATTATGTTTTTTTGTAGTTACACATGAAAATTTTTGATTTTTTTTTAATTTTAAGTTTATATTGCCCTGTTTTTCTGAGTGTAAACTAATCACAAGATAACTACCATCAGATATTACCAACCTCAATTAAAAATACTCGAAATATCTGTATAAAAATCATAGCAAATATATTAAAGGATTCAAGGTTGGAGCAAAACAACATAAAGGAGTCAAGAATGAAGAAACATATGTCCCCAATACATAGAAATTGTATCACCTAATACAGAATTCTCAAGATTTGGCTTTGAGAAAACTAGTTACAAGCAAAATTACATTTTTCTCCAATACAAGACATTTCAATTGCATTTTTATTCCTACTCTGTGCCACTGTTTACATACCAACCATGTCCTGGGGGGCACCAGGCACAGCATCTCCAGCTGGGCAGTGATTGTCCCACTCTGCTCTGCACCGGGGGCAGTTCTGGCCACTGCGATGTAAGAAAGACATTAGAGAGTGTCCAAAGGAGGCTACAAAGGTGGTGGAGGGTCTTGAGGGGAAGCGGTATGAAGCTGTATGGCTGAGGGCACTTGGATTGTTCAGCCTGGAGGAGACCTCATTGCAGTCTACAATTACTGTCTTTCATGTACTCATTTATAACTGTTAATTAAGATCTTATTTTGTGGGTTTCTTTTTTTTTGTTTTGTTTTTTTTGTGTGTGTGTGTGGGTGTGTGTTTTGTTTTGCTTTGCTTTGTTTTGCTTTTTTTCTTTTTTCAGAAATTATAGCTTTGCTTCTTACTATGACAATTAATATACTAAATGTCCAATTAATCGTTCCATGTTTTGGCCAGGTATCATGCATTTAATGCTGTAGTAGACATTTAACACAGGAAAGAAAGGAAGGAATGCCAGTTGTTTGCCCTGTCTGTTGTCATACACTCTTTCTCGCATCAAGTAACTCAGTGACAGCTATTTATCAGGACTGCATCTGCCTCTCATTTGTAGTTACAGTGAATTCTACTTAAAGAATTATTTCATGGACATACATTTCCTTCCAGACTGACCTGCTATAACAGATATTGACCTTTAATCTGTTTTCTCCAAGCCATGCAGTCTACAGAAATGCAGATGACATATCTAAGACCTTTTCAAGCAAAGCTACACATTCAGCTCTTGAAAAACTGAAACTTTTTCTGAAAAAGGTTCAGTGACACAGGCAGGAAATTTTTCCTCACAGGGAAACCAGTCCTCTGAGGATAAAAGTGTCAGTGTCTTTACACTTTGATAAAATCACACCTATCCCCTTGAAACATAGGAATTGAGGTGTTTTTCAGGGCTTTTTAGGGGGATTTTGTGGGGGTTGTAAAAAATTTTACACTAAAATTCATGACCTTTCCCTGTCACTACTTTGCTCAGAAACTTGCTTTTGTCTGTCTGATACTTTCATCTGATTAATTTTTCCCCTAAGCACGAAGGATTATGACTTCCTATTAAACTCAGTATCGGACCAACTGCATTTTCTATTCTTCTTTTTTTTGTGTTATGCTGGAGGGCACTTTAGACTGTCTGAAAGTAACAGCATGAGTTTGTGATTGGAGCATCTGATGGCACAAAGTACAAACTATTCTTATATGTCCTTTATTATTTTCTCACTACAACATGAAAGATTTTAGACTGAATGTTCCTTTCATATTTGAAACTGTTTATGTGTATTTTAAAGTGTACTGAAAAGTTGTTTCAGAAACTGAAGATGTTAAGGAACTCACCACGACTTTCCCCATTTTATCTAGGAGATACAAATAATGAACAACAACAAAAAAAATCAGATTTTTTTGAGTATGGACTCTAGGCTCTAGAGTTAACAGGGTTAGCTTAACCTCTATATATTCAAGTGAGAGGGGAGAGTTCTCCTGAGGCTGAATCAGTGCACACCACAGCTTAGACAAAGGTCATGGCAGCCCAGTCCTGTGGGAAGGTGAGTGGGACAGACTGCAGAGTCCACTGGCACATCCAGGGTCCTGTCAATATCAAAGAAAATGTATTACAGTATACCTTTAACGTGTACAATATCATAAGAAAATACAGACGGCTGGGAAAAAATGTCAACATGCTTCTTGAGATACCTTGAGATTTGGGAGGACAAAAAATAAACAATTATTCTTCATGAGATTAGAAGTGAAAAAATTATCATGTGCTTTGACTACTGAGTTTACTTGAAATATTCCCTCTCTGAAAAAGAAATAACCAACCAACCCAAACAAAAGGAAACTCAAGATGAAACAAGAGCAAACCCAGAAAACAGGAAGAGAAAAAAGTGTGAATCCCAAAATCAAAGACAACAAAATGAAGATAGGTTATTTAAAGATTACTAGCATTATGGCAACAATTTTTGACAGATTAAGTCCTATTTACAAATTATCCTTTGTGTTACAGCTCTGATTAGAAAGTCTTAAGACACTGAATTGCTCAATAATCTACACAGAAATTTAGTTTCATTGCATCAGAAAGCAGCAGAATAAAAGCAAGGTAAAAGACACTTGTCTACACAGCACTGATATATGTGAGATGTGAGTAGACTGTGTATTGTTCTTACTAATGTATGGACAGATTCAAAGTAAAAGCAGTGGTAATTAAAGTTCACTGTAGTAAGGTGCTGGTACAAACATTGTAAGAAGATGAATGTCAATTGACTGAAAACTGTCCTTCCATCTGATACTGCACAGAAATGAGCACATACTGCATCAAGTTCAAAGATATTTCACATTATTTTTGAAACATTTATTTTCAATGTTAAAATGTGTAAAAAGATTAAAATAAACTAGTTGGTTAAAGGTAGATAAAAACGAAAATGCTCTGTCCGTATGAGGTTGAGCAGAACACTATCAGTTTAATGAATAATGGGATCAGGTTCAACCTTTTAGCTATTTAGCTATTGTGGCTATTTACTAGATACCAATTTTTTGAATATATTAAAATATTTTCAGCTGTAGGAGTGGTTATGTTGACCAGAAATTATGGCCTGGACTCCACTTCCTGTTTCCTACTTTGTAGATAGAGATTCCCAATATACAGTTGCTTTCTACCTATCTACATGTTAAGGGTGGAATACACCTTTCAAGTAAATTTAATATAGAATTGGAAATTTTTATTTTACATGAGAGGCACAATGTTTGCAGGGAGAAGTAGAAGGCAATACATTTTATCCTCTCTGTACTTTTATTTGTGGGAAAAAGCAGGAAAGCATTAAGAAGTTTGAAAAAAAGTAGAATATAATTTGGGTCCTATCCACCATAATAATAGAGAAAATTACGGGAATAGAAGTTGTATTTCCTTCAAGATATACAAGCATTTAGGTATGCCAAAACAACCTAGGTAGACAATACTTGTTAGTTTGCTCTTTCACTAGGAGATGTTGTCCATCTCCTATTGAAATATCCCATATAAAACATAAGCCAGAGTAGTTCCTTTATTCAGAAGGACAATAAAAAAAGATCACCCAGGACATGCATTGAGGAACTGGAAGAGGAAAGCTTACTGTCAAAATCAATTTTTGCAATGAGTTCTCTGAACTTAAATTATAAATGGAAATGGTCTATATAAAGCATGCTACAGACAAATCATCAGTTCCAACAACATTCCCTGTATTTACATAATTTACTGATCCTCTGATCTCAGGATCATTAAATCATAAGTAAAAATTCCACAGTTACTCTTTTTTACTACTAAGATCCATGGAAAAATATTACCATTTACAAAATAAAACATCCATCACTTTTTTGCCTTAAAGAACTGTTAACCACCAAATACATCTGGTGGAGTATTTCCCTTTTCATGTGTCATAATGTCAGGTATCAATATAATCACATTATCCAGAGCTTCCAGCATATTTTAAAAAGTGTCAGATAAGTCTTTGAGCAAAAAGTTCTGAATTGCAAGTAATGAACTTTAAAGTTCTAATATCTTTTCTTCTAAGTTTCTTATGTGACTACTTAAAGAAAGAGATAAGGTTTTCTGGCTTGAAAAAGTTATCAATCTTATTTTGTTGATCTAGTAGGAAACAGAGAGGAGGAAGGAAGTCTTAATTATTGTTGTGTAGTATTTTCCTTTCCAGTTCTCAATTTGTGAAATATCTATGTTGTTTGGATTATGTGTACCTGGGGAACTATGATAGCATACAAAAATCTCACTACTTCAACAATATATTCTTAATAATTTTAAGAAAAGTTTTCAATAGCCTTCTTTAATCATAATACCAAGTGATGAAGGGTTATTAAAAATTAAAAGTGTGGGTAGATTTATGCATGAGGGAACTTTTAAGATTCAAGGCTAAAATAGGACATGGATGCTTCCCTTCACAAGGGCAAATAAATATATAACTGAGCCTTAGAAAGCAAATATCAAATAACATCTTACTCTATGAAATGGATTCAATTTTTCTGGATACTGCACATGTTCTAGATATATCCCTAACATGGATTTTCATTGATGCAACAACTTAGGTTAGTTTGAATCTACTTTGGCTCTAATTTTTGCTCTAATTTTTTGCTCTTTTTGCTCTAATTTTCAGCAACATTGCCATTACTAACTGCATTCCATATAAAAATAACATTTCTGGAATTTACATTAAAATTGTATATTTAAATGTCTTCAGAAAAAGTGAGGTAGAACAAGAATGCCTTGAAGAGACAAGCTGTGTTTGCTCACGATTAGCAGCCCCTTCTTCTCAAAATAATTTGGTTTCAGGACTGAAATAAATTATTTCTGTCTTAATGACACTGAAGTAATTAAATGTCTATTTGCTTATCATTTATGTTTATTCTTAGATAATAGCTTACATTAGTTTTCAGTTTGCATCTTTTTCTCTCTGTTAACAGTTCTTACCTCAAGGGAAGGAAACTCAGAAAAATTTAGAAAAACTAATATTCTTCAGTTAAATGATGTTTTTACTTACCTGCTATTCTGATACATTTTTTGCTTACTCACTGCAGAACAACAAAGATGCTCCTCCCCAAAACCAGACATTTGAAGAACTGCAATGTGGGGTTGCAAAATTTAGTTTAAAACATAATATTAGAATAGTGTAAGTTTTAGTTTTCCCTAAATGGGCCCCTTGGTATTGGAATGCTTTCAATTAACAAGTAGATAACAGTTTCAGTGTCATCTCTAGGCTTTGCCTAGAGACAGACTCTCATTGGCCCCTTTCCGGGATGAAGTATACCCATCCTTCTGAAGATGCCCCCCTCCCTTTTTCCTTCCTCTGTCCATCACTGAATTTGATATAGTCCAGAAACCTCCAAGGCCTCTGTCCTGGATTGGCAGAAGTCTTGGGTCCACTCCCCTGTATACCTGTGATTTGCTACTAACTATGTAATGTAGTAGGCATTTATTGTATTAATTGTTTTATTGGCTTTTGGTTCTATTCCCGCCTTTTCTTTGTCTAAAAAGTATAAAAACTCCACGATAGCCCAGGGGAGTTGTCTCTCCTGGGGCATGGCCTGAAGAAGTTCCCCCATGTCCCCCAAATAAACCTTTATTTCCCTCCCAACTTCGGAGAGTCCACTTTTCTTGTGTGAGTCCACAATCATGCCAATGAAGAAGGAGGTGCAGCTGAGCCAAGAACTCACAAATTGGTTCTGTTGAGACGTGCCGAGCGGCCGAGGAGACCCAGCTGAGGCAGCTGGGCTCAGGAAGGGCCACGCACTGCAACACTGCAACAATTGTCTTTCACAGGATTCGTATACACAGCTCAGTTTTACCCTCAGACATAAAGCTTTTCTCTAATAGGCTAATGAAATATCCAAGTTAAAAATTAATGTATAAAAAATACGTGTTTTAACCACTAAACCAGCTGATTCTTATTAAACAGCGGGAAATAATGTTTTAGGAATATGGATTAATATCTAGTGTTCTATGTCTGCTGTTACTACCACTATGGAACTGTGTTCCTCTGGTGAAGTTGTGCAATTATTTTTGATCCTACACATAACTTCCTGCCCAAGAATGTTCTCATGGTATTATGATGATGGTGTAAGTTTTTTAGGGACAACAGAATACACAGTTTTTTCATGTGTTTTAATTTTAAAAGTTGAAAAAGGTTTCATTCAACTGCAAAAAAAAATTCTTATGATGGTAGATATACACAAACATTCTTAGTCAGAGCTACAGAATACGGCCAAAGTAACAATGCCACATCAAGCTTTCTGACCTATGCAGTTGCAAATGCTTGCAGTGTCTGCTAACAGCTCATAAAGGAAAAATCCTCTGATTACTGAAACTACTCACTAACCACAATTCCATATGACATTTTCCAAGATAGTTATCTCATTAAAGAAAAACCCAAACTATGTTAGATCATGTTTCCAAGCCAGATAAAATAACAGAAGTGCAATTCTTCTCATCTGGACTCCTATACTGTAGTTATCTCAATGTCATATACTTATAGAAACAATGTTCATAGGAAACAAAAATAGATATATCTAGGACAATAATCATCTCAACACAATTTAGCTGTCTAAAATATGTCTAATGCATAACAAAAAAAGTTCCCATGGATGCCTGGTTATACTGTAACTATTAAAGGAATTTAAACAGTTAGCTCCCATCCAAATTTGTACGCTGCTGATACAGCTGTCAACAAGCAAGATTAGGGGCATTCCTTGGAGTTATCTCTATATTCCCATAAAGAGTTGAAAACAATACTAATGTCCTTTTGTGATACTGTGAAAAAAAATGAAATTGGAAAGACCAAGCAGAATTCTTTACGTTGTTTTTCCAATTAGAAGTTTAATATTGAGAGGACATTTAGGACACAGAAAAAATGTAGATTTGCAGGACTGTCATCTCTCAGATAAACACAATCACTCTAGAGTCAGAATTTCCTTTCTGGTACATAGAAAAATTTCCTGGGGAAAAGGCACTATGAAGTTCTTCAGACTGCAGTTTGGAGCTGAGAAGCTTAAATTCCACTAAAGTCTTCTAATTGATTTAGCCCCAAGGAAACAGTGTACTGCTGACAAGTCAAACAGGGTACTTTGATGGGAAAAGCAATACATATTTTCTTGTCAGTCTGGAATATTGTGGGCAGGTGGAAGTGCACTCTCCACCAACTAAAAGCCAGGCAGAAGCCAGAATTTATTAGTTTGTATGAAGTGATAAACTGCTTGCAGCTGTCCCTGAATGTCTAGAGAGACAGCTTTATATACACTCCTTGTTGTCCCACCATAACTGTCATGCAAAACCCATGCTTGCTCACAGTCAAGACTATATAGCTGTGTTTAACCAGAACTAAAACCAGTACAAATAGAAAGTGTTTATGGTTAACTCTTGACTTCTCCATATTCGAGCATGATAAACAGTTACAGAAATTAAGCTTCTGGAAC
>VXBN01012319.1:521356-536816 GCA_013397395.1 Sinosuthora webbiana
AAAAAAAAAAAAAAAAAAAAAAAAAAAAAAAAAAAAAAGGCAAGGAGGAAAATCACCAAAATCAGGTTAATAAAAAAGTAGTTCCTCATTGCTGCTCTGGTTTTAGGAAGTCATCCCTGCATCAGGGAGTTTCTCTCTCTTTCTGTGAGAACACATCTTGTCTCTGCTGCTGACAAATCTGTTCTAACAAGAGGTTGATCATCACCTATTAATTCCCAGAATATAAACATAATAAACATATTTTGGAAACTTGCTGCAAGGAGTAAGAATAGATTCTAGTTTTCTATGTTGATTTCTACGGGATAGATGTTATTGGCTAAATTACTCTTTCAAGGATGTTTCCCCATTCAAGATGCTGGGAAACACTTGTTACTACATTTGCATTAGCAAATGCAACCTGTGTGCTTACTCATCCTTTTAAAATTCTCAGAAATTAGAAACTGCAGCAGAATCATTGACATAAGAAACTAGTAATTTGGTACCTGAAATTTTTCTGTAATTGCAATCATAACTGAGGCCAATGGCAGGAAAGGAAATCACTTAACACTGTAATTAAAATGTTCTTGTAAACTGGAACCAGAACTTGAAGTCATAATTCTCTAGAGATGATTCAAGATACAATCATAGAAAGAAAGAATTAAGAATTAAAAGAAAGTGAAATGATTGTAGCTTGAATCCATGAGACCTTCTGTACAACACTATGAACATTTAAAAAATGTTATTGTGGTGTAAAAAACCCAGATTTTTAGGGGAAAAAATCCAAAGGAAAGAGTCATAGAATCATAGAATGTTTTGGATTGGAAGGGACTAAATGCTTCCTGAAAGCTGACAGGCTTCTTGAGTCCATGACAAGGGAAACTTGTTCCACTGTTTGACCAGCCTCTTGAGTGAAGATTTTCCTACTGTCCAACCTGAACTTCTGACACAACTTTTAGGTATCACCTTATGTCCTATCACCAGACACAAAAGAGAAATTACCACCTCTGTTTCCACTTCCTTTCATGAGGTATGTCTAGACAGTCATTAGGTCATCCCTCAGTCTCCTTTTCTCTAAGGTTAGTTAGCCTAGCATCCTCTGCTGCTGCTCTTATGTCATGTGCTCTTGTCCCTTCACCATCTCTTAATCTCTTCTGAATGCATTCTAATATTTTTCTATTGTTCCTGTATTGCAGAGCCCAAAACTGCTCACAGTACTTGAAGTAACGCCACACCAATCCTGAGTAAATTCAGCTTTCTCATATTTGAAATTATTCCTTCCATTTTTCTTAAAAGCTGTGATACTTTCAATAATTGCTCTCCTCAAAATTATTTTGGCTTTTAACTGTGGTTTTTCGTATTTAACTTAACTTGCTAGTTTAAAATTACCTCTTCTTTTTCTTTAATTTTTCTTTCCCAAAGACACTATTGACTTAAAATAATGAACATACTTGAAAATTTTGTAAACATGCATTTTATTTTCTGCCCCAAAATGGGTTATCTTAGTGTTGAAATGCTCATGACTATTACTGTTTCTGACTTGACATCAAATGCTAAAAGCTTTCTAAAATTAGTTATGTTGCAGATTAGCAGATTATTTTCAAGTAAATTTCTTAAATAGTGGAATATTTGTATGTGTTTGTTTTTCATTGAATGCAATGAAGATGGTTTAATATAATTGTGCTTTTGTAATGTGATTAATTTGGTAGCATCCATCTGTACAAAAGTCATTTTGAATGTAGAGTGATTATTTTATATTCTTTCTTTTTTCTTGACATTAGAATCTAGCATAAGAATTTATTGAGTACTAATGTAGAAATCAGAAAGATTTTTTTATTCCTTTCAGTTTGTTTAATATACCTTGCTTTATGTGCTTATGAGAGATGAGGGGGGAAAAAAGAGAAACGTTTAATTAGGGGAAAAAAAAGAGAAAATATTTTATTTTACAAATGTAAATAACAGCAATTTTATTGTATACTTCACAATTGCCGTAAACTAAGCATGTCTCACTAAATTAATGAAGTAAATTAAAAAAAAGCATGTAATGTATATAAGAGGTCATCTACTACATTAAATAGAGGAATTAAAAAACCAGCAATCAACCAAACAACTTTCATCAATAACTGGAAATTATTTAGCTGTCTAAGTCTATGAGTTATATAATCCAAAAGACGCCAGGAAAAAAAAGGATAATGTCATAGTCATTGTGCCTTTTGGTTTCTATATTTTGAAGTTTATAACTGTTTTGGTGATTTCAGAAAGAAATTAAAAGAAAAAAAGAGAAAAAATATTACAACATACAAACTAAAGAAACTTTATTAAACTAGATTTTATTATTAAAGATTCATGAGTAAAATATAATTATTACAAAAATGAATTTAAAAAGACATTATAATTTCTAATTAGTCTCATTTGACTTTTAGACCCTATTTTTTCAGTATAATTTTGTCATACTAAATAAAAATGAAGTGAAAATTATGACTTTTGCAATCATGTTTTTAACATGTTTTATGTGGCTGAAATCCAATTGTTAAGTTCAAGATTTCCAAAAATTTACTGTACCTCAATAATTTCTATGTACTTATGCATGGTCATAGTTGTTATTTATTTATAGAGAAATAATAATAAAAGAGACATATTGTCTCTTTGTACTTGATTTTCAATATGAATTAATATTTGCTGGGTTTCAGATTACTAAATACTATCTGGGAGTGTTGCAGTGCGTGGCCTTTCTCTGAGCCCGGCTGCCCTCAGCCCGCTCCTCGGCCCACGGCACGTCTCAACAGAACCAATTTGTGAGTTCTTGGCTCAGCTGCACCTCCTTCTTCATTGGCATGATTGTGGTGTTTCAAGAAAAGTGGACTCTCCGAAGTTGGGAGGGAAACAAAGGTTTATTTGGGGGACATGGGGAGATTTCTTCTTCAGACCATGCCCCAGGAGAGACAACTCCCCTGGGCTATCGTGGAGTATTTATACTTTTTAGACAAAGAGGGGCTGGGAACAAAACTAAAAGCCAATGAAACAATTAATACAATAAATGCCTACTACATTACATAGTTAGTAACAAATCACAGGTATACAGGGGAGGGGACCGAAGACTTCTGCCAATCCAGGACAGAGGCCTTGGAGGTTTCTGGACTATATCAAATTCAGTGATGGACAGATGAAGGAAAACGGGGGGGCATCTTCAGAAAATGGGTATACCTCATCCAGGGAAGGAGCCAATAAGAGTCTGTCTCTAGGCAAAGCCTAGAGATGACATTGAGACTGTTATCTACTTGAGATAAAAAAGCATTCCAACACCAAGAGGCCCATCTGGGGAAAACTAAAACTCACACTATTCTAATAATTTGTTCTAAACTAAAATTTGCAACCCCACATGGGAGTTCCTGTGTTCCAAGCAGCTTACAAGGATTTTTATTGTTGAAAATCATCGAAATTATCATGAACCAGAAGCTGAGTTCTCTTTTGAGTTAACCATGTGGAAAAACTGAAAGTTGACAGTTAGTATAACCACATATGAAAATTACATTTTGTAAAATGAAGTCAGAGAAGAGAAGTCTTATGCATCAAAATTACCTCCCTTATTGCATTTGTCTTGAGCAGTTATATATCTTTTGCCTTCATGGCTCTTCTTTAAGATGCTTTAATTCCACCTTTTATTGGCATATCTTCATCCAAATTCTGACACAGCTCATTGCGTTCAAAGGACAACCTCAGGGTAAACTTTGACAGAATTGTGGAACCTGAAATCTTTTCAGAAAATTTGGTTATTGGGAACATTCAAATATCAAATATTTTCTCAAGTTCCCGAAGTTAGGCATGCCCTTTAATGCAATCAGGAAGCAGTGTCCCTGCTACTGTCATTTTTGTACATAAGCAGTAGCCCAGATGTAATACTGAACCTCCTTTACCCCTCTTCTCTTTCATTTTTGTCCCTCTTCATCTTTCATCTGTGATTCTTTTAAGAATCTGAATTTACAGATCTTACAGATGATATTATAGAATGAGTGTCTTGTTAATAACTCTTGTGGAAAATGTGTCAGTGTGTCTGGTTCCATTCATGAATCTCTGCTCATTAAGTAGAGACCTCTCTTGAGATTAAGAGACTTGAGAACGCTGCACAGGGAAGTTCAGGTAGATGTACCTATGTCTGCTGTGAGTGGTATTGAGCATAAGATAAGTCAGCTGGCTTTGGTTTGAACTGCTTCTGGGACTTAAATAGCCTGTTTTGCTGAGGTCATAATTATGACTAGACTGACAGAGGTGTGCACAGAAATTGTTTAGTCACGTTTCAAGTCCTCAGTTCTCTACTTGCAGGCTGGGTAAATTTCAATAATGGCTTAGATAAACATTAGGCCAGCTAAATTCTTGCAATGTAAATAGCAAATGGTACTTCATATCTTTGAATAGCCTTTATCATACCTGCAGGGATTCATTGTCATTCAGATAGTGTGGACAAATCCCAGAAAAAAAAATCTGTTCAGAAAAGACTACAAAAGAAAGATTTGATGAAGAAATTATTCTAAGTGTGTTGCTCATCTTGAACATAATTTATTGATACAAGTTACAAAATTAAAGTTTTGAAGACTATTACACTTAGAAAAAAATGCAAAGTGGGATTTTGCTATTAATGGTGGGTGTGAAAAATTTTCTGACTAGATGGAAATTAGCTTTGCACACATAGCAAGACTCACGAAGAGTAACAGTTGGGATAGACGGGCATAAAGGAAAAAATAATGGAAAAGATCATAGTTCATTGTCACTAACAAAAAGCCATGACACCTAGAAATAGAATGAGAAAAGAGATTCCTTTAAAACTGCATGAGAAATCTCACTATTTTTCTTGGCTGTAACTTAGTTGTATGTTGTATTTACAGAAATAATTTGACTTATTCTGTGGCTGTTGACAATAAAGTTACACTTCAAGTGTTGTAGCATGTTGTTGCTATATCACAGAATCACAGAATAACAGAATGGTTGAGGTGGGAAAAGTTCTCTGGAAGTCATCCAGTCCAACCCCCCTCATCAATCAGGGCCACCTAGAGCTGGTTGCCCAGGATCATGTGTAGACAGTGTTTGAATATCTCCAAATGTGAAAGACTATGCAATGTCTCTGAACGACTTGTGCCCAGAGATCAAACACCCTCTCAGTGAAAAGAGTGCCTCTGGATGTTCAGGGGAACCCTCCTGTACTTCAGTTTGTGCTCATTGACTCTTATCATTGTGCACCACTGCAAGGAGCCTGGTTCTGATCTGATAAGACCCCTCTGAACCTTCTCATCTCCTAAAAGGCTAAATGGTCCTGAATCTCTCAGCCTTCCCCTGTATGAGGGATGTTCCAATCTTAGTGGCCCTCCACTGGACAGTCTCCAGAATGTCAATGTATCTCCTGTACTGGGGGGATCAGCACTTCATACGGTGTTCCTGGTGTGGCCTCAGCAGTACTGAGCAGAAGGGAAGGATCACCTCCCATGACATAATGACAGTCAATTAATTGTCTAATGCAGCAAGGGCACACTGTTGGCTTGTGTAGAGCCTTCTGTCCAGTGGCATTCCCTAGGGATCCATACAGACTCCAGTCTTACCCATCTTTATCAATGACCTGGACAAAGGGATAGAATGCACACTCAGCATGTTTACTGATGATGCAAAGCTGGGGGCAGTGGCTGATACACCTGAAGGCTATGCTGCCATTCCATGGGACCTTAGGCAGGAGAGTCGGGCAGAGAAAAACTAACAAGGTTCAACAAGGACAAGTGTAGGATATGGCAACCGGGAAGGAATAACCCTAAATACCAGTACTGGTTAGGGCCTGGCCTGCTAGAGAGAGGCTGTGTGGAGAAAGACCTGACCTTCTCTAACACTTCTTTTTAAACTCCAAGAACCCTTTTCAATGTAAAAAAAAAAAAAAAAAATTGTGTGAACTTCAAAATTCAATTTAATTTCTATTGGCTTAATATATTTTGTCAGCGCAAACAGCTCAATATTACTAAAATTTGCAGTTTTGGGTTTACTGAACTGTACTGGTATATATTAAACATTTAAACTGGATCTGATTAAAAAAAAATATTATCAGCTGTCAGATTTCAAGATTACTTTCTTATTCAGTCAAGAAATTGACACAGAAAACAAGAAAAACAAAATGCTTTCTGTGTCAAATATAAAATTATTTATATTCCATTCTTTTCTATATCAAAGAGTGAGGCAATAACTTCCTAGGGCTTTGAAAGTAATTTTTAAACTAATTTGAATAAATATGTGCAACCTGTATAAAGAAACTGTGTTTTTTGTAAATAAAACACATAATATAAAAGAAAATTGTCTTTAATAGTCTCTGTAGTCATGTTTGTGAAACTGGACAATTTTTTTGATTTACATTGCATTCTATTTGTCCCTGTGTGGTGACTTAGAGCAAAGCCAGATTGTTTAGACCCATGACACAAAGCCACCATATGAGACAATGTGTGTACACTAAGAGAGACAGAGGCATACTAAGGTGTTCAGCAAGAAATAGTTGATGAAAGAAAAACATTTGTTAAATTATTTGCACTGTAAAGTCTGGATTATATCTGTGTCTCTGTGAAGCAATATGCTTCAGCCAGATCAATTTTCCTGTGTATTCAGCCTATCATGTTTGATTCCTTCATTTCAATGTGTTTAGCCATGATTCTACTTAATTTCTGACACAATTTTTAATATTGTATGTCATATAGACTAATTTTATTTTGCCATCTCAGACCTTTTTCTTTCTAGTGAATTCTTTTTATTTTTATACCTTTTGACAACCTTCATATCCAGCTCTGACTTTGACCCTCTTCACTTACCTACATTCTTCCTGCTGGTTTGATTTCTCTCCTTTTCCTCCCCTGCTGGGTCATTGCTCATTATCCAATCTTAATGCACACTTTCAAACCCCTCTAGCTCACAATCTGAATTTTTCCTCTTTTCCCTGTTCCAGATACTGGATATTTATCATTCTACTTTTGACACATAATCTCTTCATGAACTTTGTTTTATTCTATTATAGAGTCATAGTTTCCTGCCTTTGGCAGCTTCCATTTTCCTACAGGTACTGACATACATAGTTATGCACATTCTAAAACCTTCCCTGAAATGTTACCCTCTCCTTCTCTCATTACTATTTTACTTCCTCTTTCTCCAAATTCAGATGCTCTAAATTCATTCCAAAGTGATTCTGTTCTACTAAATTTTTTTTCTTAAAAAATGAGAAAATGAACTGGCATTCAGCATAATCCTTCTTTAGTTTTGCATAAATTAAAAAAAAAAAATATGAGAGTAGCAGAAATCTATGCTACTAATTTATTTCTAATGGCATCCCTTTACTGCCTACAAGCAGTTTGTATAATCCATAGACAGCGGATTATTATCTTATTCTTCAAGACACTGTATCTTTTTTTTCTCCATTTATTTAAATTGTTCAGGTAAAATAAAACATGAAAGCAATTTCATTTCAGTCAAAGATGTTTCTAAGTTCTATGTATTTTAAACTGCAGAATACATGTTTATATACTTCATCTTCAATGTGAAGAAAAGACCGAGTGTCTTTAGAAAAATATGGAGCTATGAAATATCTGGGCAACACACCATGTAGACTTAAATTGAATGGTTATAGTTTCATATATTTTCAATAACATTTTGTAATGGGTGAGTGGTTTCTACATCCTTTTTCTATGCAAATTACTCATTTATTTCCAATCACTGGGTCAGCAAAAAGTGTGTTGAAAACAGAATTATTTTTTTTCTATTTGGTGCTAGTATCTATTTTGAACATCCTTATGAAAACTTGAACACCATTAGAAATTCAACTAAAAGATCATTTTAAAAAATAAAGCTTGAGTCACAGGAGACCATTTGTTACTTTTTTTTTTTTTTTTTTTTTTTTTTTTTTTGGTGAGAAAAAACATCACAAATACACATTTTTGCTAGTTTATAGCATCAAGGGCAACGAGAAATAATGAAGTTGCTAAGAATTAAAAAAACATAAGAGAACATCACAAAAATATTGGCTGCTTTATGTAACAGGTTATTTTTTGTAGACTGTAGGCTTCTTAGATGAGGATGTATAGTTTTTTCATTTTATTTTTTTTAACTGCTTTTTAGATGCTACAACTCACACTAATGATCAGTTGCATATAGATGATACCCACTGGGCTTAATCATTCCTCTTTTGTGCTCCTTATTCTAGAAACAACTCCAGGTAAACACCCATTAAGAACTAATCTTTCTGCATTTCTTATTCATTCTTCAAAAGTAAACTGCTTTCTTTTATTCTTCCTTTCCTCACTAGATCACACATTTTCAGAATTTACAATGTTTAGGTACTCACTGAGGTCTGGGAAACTGGTTTTAACATAGACATTGATCTCCTGTTCTACTGGAGGTGACATACTGTTAAGTTTGTCTCTGTAACTCCAACGTAAAGTAGCATTACACAGCACGTATTCCATGGATTCAGTTCTTACAAATGCGAGTGCCTATACTTTAAGTAATCTTGATGCAGTTTCTGGATTTAGCACCACATCAGCTCAGATGCCAAGAAGGCAACAAAAGGCCTTTAGGCACACATGCAAATCCCACTTTGGATTGAATTTAACTGCCTAATGTCTCAGAAAATTTCTTCCAACCTGATAACTTTTCTGTCATAGAAAAGCTAAAAATAGAAAAATGTCACTAAGACAGTGCACACAAATCACAAACTGTGTATTTCAGGCAATTTCTGAACAAAATGAGACACTTTAACCCACAAGTCATTGCAAACATTTACACAAACGTGCATCTCAAATTTGCGTGTAGTACTTTTCACAGCAAATGAGCCTGTGATAACCTTATATAACTTCCTAGAAAAAAAAAAAAACAGTCTGTAACATTCAGGCAATTTAAAATAAATAGATCATGACAGACTTTTAATAACATTGTACAAAAAATTCAGTCACTAGAAATTAAAGGTTTTATGGTAAAGTATATCTAATCCACTGACAGGATCATGGTTCTTGTGGGAACCAAGGGTATATTATTTAATGTTTAATTGCAGCTGTTCAGGTTGTCTATTAAAAAAGGCAAAGATAGTGATGTTGACAAAGGTAGTCAGGAACTTATAAGAAACAATCCCAGCATATAATAAATACTCTTACTTATATGTATTTTTTTTCTTTTAATCATGCCAACCTTCATAAAGTTTAACAAAGAATTTATAATTAATTTAATGTAGCCCAAGTTTTAGAGTATTCATGTGAACAATGATAACTTTGGCTCATTTTTACCACCATCATGCATTTTCCATGACCAGTACAAAAAATTCCTCTGTAAACCAAAATAAGATGATATTTAGAGATTTTTTTGTATCAACTGAGAATCTTTTTTCCACCCCAAGATGGAAATGGGATTTTAAGCATTGTTACTTATTTATTTTCGTGTTTCCTGAGTCCAAAACAGGTTATATTGTTCAAATTTTAAGACTGGAGAATTTTAGGCTCTTAGAATTTACCTGGCTTGTAACAGTTTTTCTACCAGTAAGGGTAGACTTCTATTAAAAGTAAATTGCACTGTCAGTAAATACTTGAAAGACTTCCAGCACCAAAATTTTCAGACTTTCTCTACCTTGCTTTCTTTAAATGATTGTGATAGATTGTGCAAGTGTAAAAACCTATGTCTCTCTGAATTTTTATTACTTGCAGATCAGAATTTAGCTCAGTCTTCAAAATTCAAAATTTTATTCAACAGAAGAATGAACAAAAATCACCAAAAAGTCTATTTGTCAGGAAATGGATAATGTTTCAAAAGTTATGTATTAATATTAAAAAAAAACCTTTTATGTCTGAAACAGAGACATCTTTTTATAAGGCAGTTTTTGTGATATGAATTTTAAAAACAGGCCAGTGTCAACAAATGTACCACAAAGAAGAGTTTATTTTCCTGTTTCCCATTTTTAGGATTAATTGCAGTACACATAGTACCTCTACTAACTATTACTTAAAACAACTGGTATGGAAAATAAATTGCCCATTTCTTATGAACAGAGTATGAAAAACAGGGTATGAAAATCTTATTGAAAGTGCTAAGAAAAATTCTTTTCAAAATACACAGAGCTGACAACAAATTAAGTTTGTTCTTGAATAAATGCAAACTGAAAGATCTAAGAGCAAAATCTATTTATTTTATGCTGTTATTTATAGCTATTGCTTAAATACCTCCTCCATAAAGTTTTTTCAGTCACTCATTCTTTCTGTGCTAGTCTGCCATATTCTCTGCTCTAGCAGGGAGAGCAGAATTTCTATCTCTCTGTCCATATCTGCTAGTTGCTAATTCAGTCTTTTCAGAATTCACATGTTCCTCCCATTATACTGACAATATGATACTTTGTCTTTCTGATTTAGCCCGCACCTAGGACAATCCTTTAGTGTCTGTTCTGGGGATCCTTCCCCTCCCATTCAACCTTTTATCATAAAAACTTGCTTACAGACATTGTACTTTCCTGTTTTCTTTCCTTGAGTAATACTGCTCTTTGTTCTCCTGTGATTTGTCTAGTCCTTCCTGACCTTTACTTCTTCCCGTTTCTTCTAACATGTTTGTGGAGACCTGAACAGCTGCTTAAGTTTTGATAACCTAACTAGATAACACAATATTTTTTTGCAGTTGATCTCAATGTCTTTAATCAGAAAACAGAACAGCAAACATCTCTTTGTTGTTTTAGGAAATATTGTTCAAATGCTGCTCCTGAATGGAATCATAGCTGTGTTGCAAGCCTCACCAGTCTGGTGCCACAGCAAGCTCTTCAAATTGAAAATTGATCTTCTCAATCCAGACACATTTATCATGTCATTAATGAAGTTTTGAATGTTATTCTTCTTGGTCCCTTAGTCCACACATCCAAGTTTTGATGGTGCTCATTTACAGTAATTGATCTCTACAAAATTAAAATTTATGTTCCTCATCAAATGTGCGAAGTGCTGGGTTTTCTTGACTCTAACATTATTCTATCAGTATCATGTAATCATGCACCAAAAATACAAACATTAATGATGAAAATATTCACATTTCTTTTTCCGTATTATTTTCCCAGTTGTTTTTCCCAAGAAAACTCCAAATCTCTGAAAAAATATCATGGTTTCTTATTCTTAATTTACACGTCTTCAAAAATCTTTCCTGTTTGTTCATCTACTGGTAGGGTTTGCAGGACTATCTACAGTTTTCATTCTCTTCCTATGACATGGCAAGACCCATTTCCATAATTCTGTGTTCACTTGTCTCCCTCATCCTCTAAAGCACTTATATATTATCCTTCAGTTGCACAACACTGTCTTTTAGCAATTTTAGGAAAGTCCCTCTTCGCAAACTCCTAAGTAGGCTCTTCATTATGGTGTCTTTAGAAAACCAATATGCCATTCTGAATAAATAAGTACTCAACAGAGAGAATTATTTATAATGAATAATCTCTGATCATGTGTAAATGTCAAATTTCAGACAGGTAATCCAAGTAATAACATACTTACTAATAATGTTCCACACCTGACATCCTTTTATTATTCATTATAGGTACTGACTTAAGACTTTGAACTAGATAACCTCTTAAGTGTTTGGATACTATTGATTTTATCTGCAATTTCAGTGTATTACCATAGCACTGAGACTGTTTTCACCATAATTTTTAACTCTCTTTCTGATTTTTCATTGGAGTAGAAAAAAATGTGATTCTTTAAAAGACATTTAAAACAAATCATCCCTCCAAATCAAAGAACAAAAGAACAAAAACCACACCTAACTATAATATGTTTCCTTCTGGTATTTCCATGAAATTTAAACTTTGAATAGTGAGAAGTGCACAGCACTGTTTATTTATGTCTGGGCAATTCAGATGGGAGAATTCAACAAGCTCTAGTACAGTTCTTAATTTATACAAATACCTCAAACAGCTGAGGTTTATACTCTGAAAGTGAAAGTTAAAAAGTGATACTACTTAGTTTTAACTTTTCTATAAATAAGCTAGAAATATGCAAGAACTATAAAAAAGTAAATCATAATTAATTATGTTCTGTATAATTTTATAGTACTATTTTAGCTTTTACATGAGGTCTTATAAAATTATTTCAAAATTAATTACATTATTTAAATTTTAACTCTTGTTAGAAGTACAATGCAAATTCAAACCTGGGATTTTATACACTATAAAATTATTTCAAAAATAAGAATAAGCTTTTACAATCTGATAAGAAAATTATCTCATTTTCATAAAGGTAAGTTACACCAATTTACTATCATTTCAGAGTATAACTACATATCTGATTTTAAGTAATGTTTCTTAATAAAACACAGTGCTATTCTTTTTTATTTTATGGGTTTGCATCAGCTATAGCTATCTGTAAAAAGAAGATCATATAAAATACAAGTTCTAGCATGTATAGTTGTTATTGACATTGGAATCTATACTACTAGAAGAAAAGTACTGTTTTCTTCACAGTGGATTAACAAGTTTTCTTGTAAGCACTGATTCTGGAACATATCCAGTATCAATATCTGTTGTAGTGCCAGGAGTCATACTAAGAAGATCAAACGACCAGTGAAAAGGAGCAAGAGTTAAAGCTCTTGTTGGTACTTTAAAAGTTCAGGTAGAAACACATGCATCCTCCAAAGCAGGGAAGTGTCAACATATATTGACACTAGCCAAGGGTTGCTTTCTCAACAATAAATTATTACTATTGAATTATGGTAGCCTTCCCCATTAAAAAGCAATAAAATAGTTGAAGGTACTGGATGATAAATTTGAGTGAAGACATCAGGTGTACAGGATAACAAAATCTGACAGGTGATCAAATATGATTTTTTTTGAAAATTTTCTTGTATATAAAAGGAAAGTCAGCTTGTAGCAAAGACTAGAGAAGGAAGCATATGCGTTCACATAATATGAAATTACCATGATTCATTAAGTATCATGCAAAATTACTTACACAGTGAAATATTAGGACTACAATTGCCTTTGAGAGCTCACACATGGCAGGTACATCAGGACTTTGGGTGATTTGAGGAGAGTAAATTCAGTGTTTATACTTCAATGAAAAGGAAAAAAGAAGCAGAAGTAAGAATACACTGGGAACATGTGTTTGACATCCATACATTTAATACCCTTCTATGGAAGAACTGAAGAGCTGAAATTGGAGAAGTGAATGAGAATTAGAATGAAATCCAACAGCAACATGAAACAAAATCTGTACTTTAAATGGAGAATTATTGGAAGATGTCCTTACCCATGACAGGGGGATTGGAATTCAATGATCTTTGAAGTCCCTTCCAACCTAAACCAGTCTATGATTCTATAATAATCTGCATACATAAGGTGCACATGGTAGTAACTGAGCAGGGAGAAGAAAAGCAGGAAATGTATCTAGGGGAAGAATCCTCAAAATACTTTTCTAAATTTACCTCTGCTCAGTACCAGTAATGCTGAATCTGAACATCTCTTAGACTCTGAACTTCACAAAAGTTGTGAACAGTGTGAAGTGTCCAGAAAAAAAAAAAAAAANAAAAAAAAAAAACAAAAACATGAGAATGACCAGTAGCACAAAACCAGTAATATCAAAACCAAAAAAGGAAATAGGCATTGCTTCTCTAAAAATGAAGAAAACTTGAAACTGTACATTTCAGAAAAAGAATTAGATCTGTTCTGTCCCCTAGGACTAAAAAAAAATGGAAGTCATTTAAAAAGTTAGCAGGTTTTATCAATAGAAGATCCCTTCCTTTAGAAGGAGATTGGTATGTAGGTTAGGAAGGAAAGTAGAAGTCCTGCATGAGTGTTCAGAAAGGGTTGTAAGGCAAGTGCAGTGACCCTGACTGGAAAAGGATTGTAACTTGTAGAGTTGCTGATCTACATGTCAGTTGACTGGAGTATGCCCAGGTCTGTGCTGTCCAGAGTGGCCTTCAGGCTGCATTGTGCTGCACAACTTCAACTGAAAGTGCAGCAATAAATTCTTGTGCAAACATTATTGCTCTTTGTCTGCAGAAATGCTGGATGACATTGTTTCCTTGTAAGAAAATCCTATAGCCACTCAAATAACTGAAACTGGAGACATCTATGGACAGGGTGTACACAGCATGCTGCACATGGATAAGAGGCTCACTCAAGGCTTTGTCTCCCAGGGTTCCCAAATCCCAAAGGACATAAGATCATCTGTAGCATTTTCTCTTTATAGTGTTAGCTCTATTAAATAACATTTTAAAAGTATCATACAGTGTGTTTCTTGCTGGAAAAAAGGACCAGCAGCTCCTTGTGTAAAACAAGTAAACAACAAACAAAGGAGAAACAAAAAAAATCAGAAGACTGCTTGCCAGATCCCATCTTGCATTAAGCAGATATGATTTTGTTGCAGGTTTTGCTTGTTTGCTTTCTGTTTTTTTTTTTTTTGTTATTTTTCTTTTCTCACCTGTGTCTTCTCTAGCACTCTCTTGGCTGTCTGCTCTAATTGATGAAAATAAAAATGTGTATTTGCATTTATCATAATTAAATTAGGCTAATTTTTTTTTTCAAAATGAATGTGTTTTACCCTCAAGGTTATAGTAAATTTATGAAGTGGAGAACTAGGATCCTTTTTTAAGGTTATTCAGGTCCCTAGTGCATTCCCTAGAACATCCAGCAAAATGTCATCCCACAGATAGTACAGCATACTGGTTTGATAACCAGCAAAATCAGTTGGTAGGGGAGTCAGAAATGCCAACCAGTGAACAGGAATTATCCAATGCAATATTTGGTTGAATGCAAGGTATCAAGGAGCTCACCAAAACTACATGCGTAGCTGGAGTCTTTGTCACACCCTCCTCTGTGGATATCCTTACTCACAAACTTGACAAACAGTAGTCTAAAAGACTTTCTAATGCTTGTTTCCAGCCTCAGGATTAATTGATCTTTTAGGTATCTTATTGAAATCATAGCTATGAAGAAAAGAGAACTTTTTTTGGTTTTCTTCTTTTTCTCTACAGTGAATCTATAGTTACTTTAATTGCATTGCCTATGACTGAATTGTCAAAAATCCATTCTTTAACTCTAGCTTTTTCTCTGATGCTAAGAGTAAGAAGTTCAGAGTGACAGCTGAAAACAAGCTGTGTGATCTTTCTGACAATGTAAATTCTAATAATACTGAGGAATTTTAGGAGTAATTAGTAATCCAGAATAATTTTCCAAAGAGCAGCAGGGTATTTCTCTACTAAACTGCATAAGCAACATAATCCTACAGTTCTCACAACAGGGTCAGTGAAGAAAAAAATATCTTCTAATGACTACCAATAAATAACTTATAAAACAGAAAAATAGGGAATGAAACCTCTGAGAAGTTTTTCCCACTGTGTTGTTGGTTTTTTTTAATCGTGTTATAAATATTAATTACAAAATCTATCTACATGCTTGGGACAAGGTGTTTCTTTTTTAGCCACTTCTATACATGAAGCTGTCAAGGTTAAAAAAAAAAAAAAAAAAAAA
>VXBN01012319.1:536828-687887 GCA_013397395.1 Sinosuthora webbiana
AAAAAAAGCTAATCTCAAAACCCCACAAACATCCTATCATTACTGTGTATGGAAAACTTGGTTTTATTTTCGTTCATGTATATTTGGTTTATATGAGGAATTACACTCATTTCTCTTTTGCAAAACATTCTTTTCCCTCCTTTGGGAAATCTAATGGAATCTAGTTAAGAAGTTATTTTCCCTTTGGATGTTCTCAATTTGTTTTTAATGTAGCAGGAAGGGAATGGAATATTTCCCTGTTGTTATATGTTAACCAGAATATCTTAAATATGCAGACATTGTTATCATTTTGCCTTTAAAGAGGCTGCTGTTTGGAGAACACCTACACCCTGCAAACACTCCACATGTGCTATGCCCAAATATGCAACACTTTTGTGACAAAAAAATGCCCTTCCCTTAGCCTTTGCTAAACCTTGTATTTCTGCAATAGGACTTACTGACAGTGCACCACATGGAGTAGTCTCTCAGTTCCTTAGTTTGCCGTGCCTTAAAATACAAACATATATTTATATTATGGAATTATGGAGACCTGACTGTGGAAGCACTTTAAATAATTTCTATTCTGTTGATCCTGATTTCTGCTAAAGCTTCCAAGATGATAGACTTTTTTTTTTTTTAAGATTTTTTTTAGATTTTTTTTTATCTCCAGTATCATTTTAGTATTTGAGAAGGTGTTTGTCTGATGACTTGAATGTATACTGAAATATTAGCCTTGATCTGTAACTTCTCTCTTTTATGTCTTGTGTATTTAATTTTATTTCCTTTGATCCCTCTTTCTTCATCTCTGCTGATATTTCCTTTGTTCTTTTGCTCCCCCCAACCCTGTACTTTGCTCTCCTAAGACTCAATCACCTCCATTTTAATTTAATCCCTGACTATGCCACTGTCTGTATCTTTGTTGTCATAGTTCCAATGTCTACTGGTTATCTTTTTATCTGGCTATTTGATTTTGTTTAGATTTTAGTCTTTTAAATTCTCTGCATTGATTGAGTCTCTTTTAATCTTCCCACAGTAATGCTTCTTGTTATAGCTCTTGATCTTTCAGGGAGGAGTGACAAAACTGACAGGGACTATTGCTTATTAAATCTAAATTTAAAACACCAATAAGTAGTCACTCATTGCTGTTGAGATATATAAAGTGTGTGATCAGAATTAAGGATGTACAACACAGTAAAGCCTTTCTGCACCTGGTGCATTCAGAGAATGCAATGGAGGTTTGTGGCTACTCAGAATCAGGGGTAAACTTTCTAACAGTTTCATACACTTCTAACAGTGTATGACCTCACTTTTGCTTACCAATTAATCCAAGAGTTTTTATGCATGTTTGAGTGATTCGTACATTTCTGATGGAGGATTTGAGTACAGAGGCACTAGCCTGGAAGATTTGGTACATCATTAATACCCCATGGAAAAGACAGACTTCTAACTGAGCTATGACATTCCTAAATCACCTCATAAATACCCTTTTCTCTAAGTGGATGAATCAAACATAAATGCAAATATCATACCTGAAGAAATGACAAAGAAATTAAACATGTATTAGAAGTGATATTTCACCTTTTGATGTAGATCTAAGAATATAAACTAGGTAGAAACATGAAAACAGATTTTTAGAATACCTGAAATCCTACTTAAACTTCCTCGGTGTTTCTGTTTATGTAGAAAGATTAAATTTCTTCCTGATGTTGGGATATAAAAAGTTTCACATCAGGAATCTTGTCTGCTAAGGTTTTTCTACATTTTTTACATATGTGTGCATGTATATGTACAAAAAGTTTTATGTTTCCATTATTTAATTAAGACTATAAATATTATTCATACACATAAAAAATCCAAGATATATATTTTTTTATATATATATATATATATATATATATATATATACTCTTTTATCTGCTTAATTTGAAATTCCTCTTTAAATTTTCCTTTTAAATTCCGAAAGGGTAAGACAGACAACTTATTCAGAAGATTGATTAAGGTCAAGTTACTTTTGGCATTATATGAATCATTTCTCATCCTTTCATCAGATGACATCCACACCTACCCAAGTGATTTCTGAAATTAAAATCATGAATGTATTTTTTAGGTTTGCGAGTGTACGGAACTAAAGTGCAAGGACATGAAATTACAGATGGATGGAAAAAAGATGCAGTTTAACTTCCATTTCCTGAAAACCATAAATGTTTTAGAAACTTGCTTTTAAAGTTTATTAGTTGTGGAGAGATGACTGGGCATAAAATCAGAGGAAACTGAAAAGTTATATTCTCATTTTAACAAAAGTTAGAGTGGCACAGAAATTACAAGATGAAATAGAACTGCTGCTCCCTGGATGGAAGGCAGTTGGCTTGCTCAAAACCTATTCCATGACAAGTCCCCACACAGACAATCTGCAGCCCTAAGCACCTGCTAAGATGAAATGGATGGAACAGAGAGTGAAGCGGAGAGGAGACATCACAGCAAGGCTCTGCTGAAATTCTTGCAGGGGAGGAACTTGGTGGTGCTTTGCAGCTGAAAAACCTCACAGCACCCGTCAGCCAGGGGAGATGGGAGAAGATGTCTTGCTGCTGAGCCAACATTTTAGTGAAATCTCTCTCCTCACATGAACTTGGTTCACTATAGCCTAATTGTAATATTAATGCACACCTCTTGGGTAAGAACCACACTGTATTTACACCAAATACTCTTACTGGGAATTAGAGCTTGACTGTGTATTGCTTTGAATATATTTTTGCAGACAGATACTGTCACTGGTAATTCTTGAACTTTAACCTGCCACAATTTTATATTTATGAACAGTGTTTTTCAACAGGTTGTTAGTGTGAGTCCTTCAGAGGTGCTGACAGGCACCAGCAGTGGGCAACATACTCAAGTAGATTGGAAGGCCCACTTAGGGGTCTCCCTTATGCTGTTGATGTATTTCCCTGAATAAGTCAGTCAAATAAGTCAGTCCTGCACAGCAGGACTGTTCAGTGAAAGGTTCCCATAAAAGGATGCTGATAGATTAGTCAAGAACACTGACAGAAAAATCCAATAGCAAGGTCCAAGGAAATCTCCCCTTTCCATATGACAGACATCATCATGAGAAAATTTCTGACAATATAATTTTTGCTAACAAATCTTTGTGTCAACACTGATATTTGGTGTCCTGTCTGCTCTTTACCAACCATATTCTTCAGAAAACAAAATCTATAATTTACTTTCAGGTTATATCATATTTTCAAACATCTCAGACATTAATTCATCCCGTGGAAAACAATGTGCCAGTCTTCAGTCTTTTCTAAAGGGCCAAGTTTATCAACAGAAATCTCTGAAGTCAGAAAATGCTGTAATGTAATAACTACAGCTGTTAGCAACATCAGTCCTTTATAGAAGATCATCATGGACTACTATTCACAAGGCATTCCATCACTTCAGGGTTCGATCCATGGTGATCAAGAAAATAAACAAAATTTAAAAATCAAACATAGTTTCACTCTTGCTTCCTCTTTCATTGCTGTTATCTGAGTAGTTCAAGAAATTAAAACTTTTCCCAATGTTTTGTTTCAAGTGGATCTTCTTTGGTTGGAAGAGAGATATATCTTTTTTTTTTCTTAATTCTGTATGATACACTCTTGCCAAGAACTTTTTATAAATTCTGATTAAATCCATCTATTCACAGTTATCAATGATCTGCTTTGGTTCCTGGGGTAGTTCTTCCCTTCGTCTCAGCCTTTCTTCACAGGGATCCTGAGCCAATCCAGTCTGTTTAATTACTGTTTCTCTGCACACCTAAGGATAGCACTGCAGGAGAACAGTGGGTGGACAGCTCAGCACTGACTCATAGTCTCGGTGCAGGTGATGACGCGAAGGATTAAAGCATTACTGTGTGGCACACTGACAGACAAAGAGAGAGTTGAGGGTGAGAAAAATCCCCATCTACTTCATTGTATTCTGAAATCTGTCTCGTATAGAAGAGTGCCAAGGTATATGTTCTCAGCTCCCCACCTTTTCTGGCATTTATAAAATTTGTGGAAATTAAACTTGCTCTGAAATTATAACCTCCAATTCACAAGCAAGTGCAGATTTGAGAAAACCTGGACCATTAAATACTTAGGTCGAAACTTTAATTGTTTTCCTCATATTAATTATCTAGTGGTGTATATAACTTGTCATTGAAGTAATAATATATTCTCCTCACCTAAATATTTCAAGATGTGGCTTACACCTAATCAAATAACAAGATGTGGGTTTTAGACTTAGACATAGGCTTGCATCTATCTCTAATCTTTCTTGTGTAAGAACTCTGTCATTTACAGCTACAATAGTACAGTTGTGCTGCCAGCAATTACATTAAAGAAGTCCTCATAGGCACTTTGCAGAATTACTAAAAACTAAATGAAATTGATATCTCAAAACCAAATTTAAACACTAGTTGCATAAAACCATGTAATGTCAAAGGAAGAACAAAAAATTATTTACTGAGGGTATCTGAAACAAAAGGAGAATTCACATAGTTCTGATTTTCTATAACTGAGTTGTCCTAATGAAACCATGAATTTTGTCTGTGCTAAGCCATAGTTGTATTAAGGCTGCAAATCTTGTAGCACTGTAAGTATGCAGGGAGGTATCAGCCTTTGACTTAACTGATCCTTAGGAAGCAAGGTAATGCAAATGTGTGAATTTGGGCTTAATAGTTCAAAAAGAGTTCAGAAAAATTTCAGATTTCAAATCTGAAAGTACAAGTACATAATACTACAGAAATATGTTTCCTATGTGATTTCTTAGGTGAAAAGTAAGCTTTTCACACAATAAGCCCTATTCACAACACATCTTCTTTGCAGACAAATTAATTGCTATCTGTTTTATCACTGGGATAATTATGATGAATGCATAGGTGATGTGCCTCTTTCCACCCATTCTTCCAAAGCAGTAATTAGGGTAGTTGAGAATTTAATCTAAATTTAAAAAGAATACAAAACAAGTGCAATATACTTAACAGTAAGGATATCTCAGATATAAAGATAATAAACCTTGGTAACTTAATCATATTAAAAATTAAAAAACCTTCAAAATATATAACACATGGGATAGAGAAGCTAATATTCTCATTAGTGACAGTCGGAATGGAGCAATTTATTATTTGATGGCATTTCCTTGAGGAAATTTTTACATGAAGAATGTATGTTTAATTGAAACTGCTAAAATCAATACAGGGAAAAAAAAAAAAAAAAACCTATAGTATTCTTTAAGTTTAAATAAAGCTAGAGAAAACACTTAAAGATGCAGGTCTAAGATCTTTACAACAAATATGGCGCAGCAAAACAATAATGTTGTGCTCCATAAGTTATAGAGGAAGCTTGCTTGAAATACTAAACATGGAAACATAACATATAGCAGGAAATTTTTCATTTCTCACTAGACAGACTAGAAGCAGACCTATAAGGAATGGATTAATGTATGGACATATAATGTATGGATTAATTATACACACACACATATATATAATGTATTTATTTTTAAAAGGATGCAAAAATTATTTAATCTTTTAAGGAACATATCAATATATTTAAGAAAAAAATTCTTTAAGGACAGGGATCTAGTCCCTAAACAAACATAAAATTGTTTCAGGGCACTTATGTTGATGTTATTCAGGTATATTATCTGAATAACAGATGCATTAAGTTTAAATTGAAGTTCCATTAGTGTGGATGAAGAAAAATCTGCACTATGTCCTCACTAAATTGTTACTCTTAGTGACCTAAATTGTTGCTAGACCCACCTTTAGGGTTGTTTAGTTGTGGAGTTATGGGACCCATAACTTTAAGTTTGTTCTCGGTAAATCTTTCCTGAGAATGTCTCTCTGGAAAATGCCTTTGTAGTACCCTAGGATCCATGTGCTGAGTAGGAAAGCTGAGCTGAGAACTGCTGAAACACCTGTGCACCACCTTAGATTATTCTGATGGGCTTCTTCTGGAAGCAGGGACCAAGACCTTTCGGAACTGATCTGCTTTGTAGATATGAACATTTCTCTGGCCTAGGATGGACTAGAGAGTAGGCTGTTGTTCTGCTGGTAGCACTGCTGGCTATTATTCTGCTGTAACTCTAGTTTCAAGGTTTTGTCATGCAAGAGCTTTGCCCTTGATTCTCAATGCCTAAAAGCATGACAATCTCTATGGTGAGTTCAGCAGGGCTTGCACTGCAGGGACCTAGCAGGAAACTTTTGTCCTGAGAAATGACTTCTGATGGCTCAGCCACATAGCTGAAGCAACAGAGCACTGTTCAAGCTAATTTGGGAGACCCTTTGTCACCTAAGCATCACAGATTCCCATCACTGGCTGTAGGAACCAGTTGTTTCAGCGTTTCAGAGACATCTCAAGGAAGTTATATCTGTATGTATATGCAACACTGAGGCCAAGTTCAGGAGATACAGACGATAAAATGCTAAGACCAAATCCATTTCACCCAATTCTTGTCCAGCTTTGCAAATAGCTGTGTGTATGTTCCTTTGTCCCTAAGCATCATGTATGAAAGCAACTTAGCCCAAAAAAACGCAGAACATGAAGTAAATTTAGAGTTAATAAGTAGTCTATCTGCATCTGTCAGCACTAAGAAAATGGGAGCTCTAAGGCTGTAAGGCAGAGGAAGTGCAGATCTTCAGAGCATTCTGCTTAGTGGTAGAACCTGTGAAATTTCCAGGAATTAGTTCTACAAAACCCTTCCAGATCCCAGAAATCTCATCTCCTCTGGGAAATCTAGTATTTTTGTTATATAGCACTTTCTCACTATGGGATTGTGTATATTTTTGTATTAAAATTTTCCAATCTACTTAAAGCTTTTTTAAGGACAAACTACCATGATCTCTTTTCAGCCCAGTCTCATTGCGAAATTAATGCTTTCTTTACCATTTCTCTTTTCAGCAAAATCAAATTGATGGACAAAGAAAAGTGTCATAATAGAAATGTGTGTACAAATCACACTTGCTAGTAGCTGTTTAAATGAAGCATCTAATCAAGCAAAATTAAAGTCTAAAAGTCTGACATCAAAAACAGTCAGAGAAAGGCCAGCTGTGTAAATACTTGGTATAAATGTAAGTTTCTGAGTTCACTTCAAACCAGAAATTCTGATCTTGGATATTATAATGCTATTTCTATTAATTGAAATTTTAAGCAGAGTCTCATAAAGCTCAACAAACAAACAAACAAACACAATTCTGGAAACAATTCTAACTAATGTATGACACACATTTACATTTGGCAATAGTGGAAACTGTATTTCAAGCCCTTGGGTTTGTTATAATGACAATTACATAAAAGATAACCCAAGCTGACACTCCTCCAGGCATCTGACAAGCTGACATTGACAATATTGTAAGCTGCAATATTGCAACTGTCTGCAGGAAGGCAGCTCAATATCTACAAAGCTGGCTCTGTTCTAGTTTTCAGTGTCAGATCTACTCATTGTTCTAGTCTAAACAAATGCATTTATTAAACCTATCAGAAGACAAATATTATTTCTATTTTTTCACGTACAAAATCAAATCACCCAAAAGGACATAAATTTCACATCTGTGGAAAGACCAAGCTCTCATTAAATATGTCCTGTTCAGTAGACCAATGTGTCTCATGAACATGGTATTTACTTGGCTGTGCAATCTTTCAGCTTGTGCATCATCCTATTGCATTTCTATAGGTAGTTTTTAGTTTGGAACTAATATTAAAATATTGCAATTATCCAAGAAAATACATGTTACAAAAGCAGACATTCCAGAGATCAGGTTAAGGAATAGAAAGCTCATCAATAAAGAGATAGGTATACAATAAGGACACCTAGGATTTATTTTAATGTGTTCCATCTACCATGCGTATATGCTGAGTGAGTAAATATAAGTATTTATAGGTCTGAATAAGATTAAAAATATTTTAAGAACATGTTCAAATTTTTTGGCTTTGATTTTGCTGTTTCACAGATTTCGCAGGATATTCTGAGTTGGAAGTGACCCACAAGGATCATCAAATCTAACTCTTAAGGGAATGGCCCTCAGAGGGATCAAACCCACAACCTTGGTATTATTAACACCATGCTCTGACCAAAGCACCTAATCTCAGTAATTTTTTTTTTTTTTAAATTTCAATTGTCTGTAACATCTTTAAAAGAATGGAATTAATGACAACTTCAATTAATAATTTAATGGCACAGTTATACTTTAGGAAAACAACCTCCTCAAAGAAAAATAGGAATCAGTTTAGCCAGAATTTCAATCTTTCATATAAAGTGCAAAATTAATATTCTCATAAGCTATAGTAGTCAAGGCACTTGTGACACTTCTAATAAGTACAGAGTTGTTAATTCCAGTGTGCTGGTTAAATTATATTTTGAGTAAATCAGTTTACTCTCCAATTCAAGTTAGACAGTTGCAGTCTTCATAACTTCTGCTACATTACCATAAATCAGCACATTCCAAGTGGTTACACTTCAGTGGAAAGGATTAAATTTTCATATGTTTGGTTTGCAAATTGCTTTAGGATTCTCTTAAAAAAATAGCATTAAATACTGTGAAGTCAAGGAGTAAAATTCCACCATGGGGCAAAATTTGTTCATTGAACTAAAATAATTGCAGGATTGTTTTTCATTTGGTTTTGTTGGAGTTTTTGGGGTGGTGTTTTTTGTTTGTTTTTTTGTTTGTTTGTTTGTTTTTGTTTTTTTAATATATATCAGGAAATAATTCAGCCAATGCTGAGTAGAATTTTCATGTCTAAAACATGTTTTAAATAAAAGGATTTGAATTTTTAATTCCAGGAAAGATACTATTCTTTCTCAAAATATTTGCCTCCCTCTACAAAAAATAATTAGGTGCAAGGCAGTCCTGTGAAAAGTATGATTCAGATTCCTTCAGTCTCTCCTGAACTAACCTTGACTGCTCAGTCTGAAATATAAAAGAAGGTGAAGAGTATTTCATGACTGGTGTGATATGATGTGTCAAATTAAAATAATAATAAAAAAGGTTTGGACTTTTCAGCATCCTCTCTTGTTCATTGAAATTATTTTTACTTATTTAGTGCAACCCTTTTTATCTCTATGGCTGAGTAAAAATAGTGGAAAAATCACAGATGTTCAGTGCAAGAATTAATTATATATGGATTATTTCTCTGGAGTTAAAATATAATTCATTCCTTATGCAGTGAAAGCAAAAACAAATATGGAAATACCATAAAGAACATTTCATCAGAATTAATATATTTTCATTAATTGTATATATTCAGCCATTAAAGCTAAGAAAATGAAGAAGGAATGTATTCCCTACATCACATCCAAATATTACACTTTTTTTTGTTTTCTTAAGGAACTAAAATGCCTTTTTATTTTTTTCTTTCTCACAGACAATCAGAAAATAATAATATTGTATACTCATTTGTCAAGGTGGTGATATATTTTTGAGTTTAGTAGGCAGTGAAGAGGTCTAAGATCTATAATTTGATTCTGAAACTACCCAATAACATTTTGAATTTGGTTTCTTTATTAGGTTTGTATTGCTCATTAATAATTAATTCTAGTGTATTAGTCACAATCTCCTCAGAGGTAAAGTAAAAAAAATCCCACACCCCAACAAACAATCAGTCAATCAATCATACAAACAACCCAAAAGTTATGTTCGACCCCATATCCCTTTAAATTATTTATCCCTTTAAATCTTCTGTGACCCTCAGATTTAAAGCTGTTTGATAGCTAAAAAAGTTCCTAATTTGGAACCTAATTTGGAAAGTTGTCTTGCTCTCTCTTTTGCTTTATAAGTGTCTAGAGTATTTTTTTCTCAATTGTTTAGACCATTAACCATTGAAGAGCATTTCCATATTTCTATGCCTTACAAATGCATCCAGTGCAATGGAGTACTTAATCCCCCACAAAGTAGAATTTTGAGGTGAAGGGACTTTGATAAAAATCTTGAAAGAGCCCTCAGGTTTATTACTTTGCTTTTACAGCAAGTAACACTTACCTTGCTGTTGCAAACTGATAGCTATCAAACCACTTTCTATTTCAGCCATAGGTTGCGAGGGATCTGGCAGATGATCACAAACACTTGTATCAGTTATAAAATAATTAAAATTAATTAACCAGAATATGCTTCATGTCAGGAGATATATATAGACATGCATATATATCTATATCTAAATCTAAATATATATCTCATAACATTGCTTAATCATGGGCTTTAACAGCTGCCTCAGAATGTTAAAATCTGCAGTTCTTCTTTTTAATGGCTGGGTTTTCTTCCCTGATCTTCTGAGACATCCTCTGCAGACAAAATAAGGGAAGGGACCAGTCACCATGTCATCTATATGTCTGCATCTGAAGATCTTCCTAAAATGTGAACATAAGTTTTCTGCTCTTTCCTCCCTGCTGTGTTGATTTCTACTTCTGCCTTTTTCTTCTCACCTGTCTTCAATCTTCTTCATTTTACTTGCCATCTATTAAGAGCCTGACTTAGCAAAGCAGCTGGTATAACATAGTTAGGGCCAAACTGGCACATGGAAAGCAATACTATGTTCACTGATTTTTTTTTCAAGAACTTAACTGCAGGAAAATGAAAAAGTTACTCTGTTTTTTTTCTGTTTTTTTTCCTTTTCTTTTTTTTTTTTCTTTGTGCATTTTGTGTAGTGTGCAACTATTAATATACTTTTTCTTACCCCAAAAGAAACTGGTTAAGCCAGATGTAAGAACTTGGAGGAAATTAATGAAAGTAATTTATTTTAATCTCAAACAATTATTTTTTTTCTGTAGAATTTAGAAATAATAGTTTTTGTTTTCTTTCTCCTCATTTGTAAAGAGACTTTATAATTAACAAAATTATAAGGCATTTCTTAAAAACAGCATACTTTCAAATTTTCAGTTGATAGTAGTTTCTACGTGGATATTTCCCATTATCTTCTATTTCACTCTTTGTGTAATTAATATTAAGAGAAAATTCTTGCTTGATAGTATGCAATTAGTGTAACAGTATCCTGTAGCAGAAAACAAAACTGAAATTACAGATTACAGACAACAGTACGGGAAGGGAAAAGAGCTCAAATATATTTAAATCAATGTAATTCTTCCATGCAGAACTGTACACTCTAGCAGCTTTTATTCTATAGCAGCATGGAAAATGTTCTTCCTTTTAACATCCCTAGCAACAAATATAGCAGCCTTCACAAAACAGCTCTTTTCCAGCAACCTCAATATGACATACCAACAACTTTTCCAGAAGGCGGTGGCTCTGGATAGAGAGTCAAGTGGAAACAAACAGAAACAACTAATCTGTCATTCTAGGAAACAGAGCTGAGATTGATTAGAAGTATAGGTCTCCTTCATGTAGATCTGTGATCTATGTAAGGTAAACAAGAAAAAGAGGACATGTTGTTCACAGCAACAGAATGAAATCAATTTTTGAAATAATTCAGTTATTGAGTAGATCCTAAAATAGTTAAGACAATTACATTGAAGTTATATGCTCAGTTTCATTTTATAGAGCAGGTTTATCTGGAAGCCTTAAAAACTGTGGTTCATCAGGAACACTTACAATTTTTTCCCTCAGAAATATTCAAATCTTTCCTAATACAATACTTTTAAAGACCTTAAAATTACATTCATTCATTACTGAAGTAATAATAGTCCTTATGAACAGCTCCTAACCTAAATGAAGTCAAAGAACGCAAACTGCCTGGGAAGTGTGCTTATGTAAGCTTCCTATCTATAATGTCAGTTTGAATACCAAGGAAAGGTGGCACCCAGGCTCTGAAAGGCAAAGTGCTGTTCTGAGGAAGAACAGACCATGCCTTTTGTCATGGCCACAATAAGGTCCTTCAGACTCCTAAATTCTGATTTCCCACATTATGTGCTTAGACAAAATGGGTAGGGTGAAACATGCACATTTTTATGGAGAAGTTGGAGAAAGAAATCTTTTTGATCGCATTTTTCTGCAGTATTTGCACAACAGGATTCTGCCTCTTGACAGTAGCCTCCAGATAAACCTGCTATATAAAGTGACAGCAGTAACCATTAGGAAAAGTGGCAGCAGACACTTTGAGGTTTATTCCACCCTGTACTCAGGAAAAAAGCTCTCTATACTGTCATTCATACTGTGCACAAAAGATTGGTGTTCATCAGTGTTGACTCTTAATGATATAGCTGGTGGAGGATGAGGCCATTCCTGGGATATAGCAGTTGCTATTATCATCCTGGGATTTTTGCCACGCCTTTTTCTCAACATAAAGATGTATTTTTCTTGGATTTTTTCCCCCTCCTGTTCAGATAGGCAATAAAACAGCTATTTAAACCTGATGATCATGTACTCACTCTTTGGGCTATCTTATTACAACAGAATCTTTTTAAAGGCATGACTTAAGGATGACATTAAGTAGATTCTCTAAAGCAGTTGTCTCTCTTAGAGATTTTATTCTCAAATAAGAGAGATTACACCCAGATGCTCTGTGCTCCTTTTCATTCTTCATCCTGGTTGCTCTCTGTTGAAGGCAGAGATAATAATATTTTGGTGTGGTTTAGTAAGCACATAATAATAACTACATAGTAAATGTAGTTTTTATGGTCAAGGTAATTCTCTACTTTTACGTTAAAAAAAAATCCAACCAAACTAAACCAAGCAGAAATACACTCAGCCACTCCCACTCTCTCAAACCATGTTTTCAAGCCTTAGAACAGAAGTTAAGTAATTTCAGTAAACCATTTCTACATTGTCAATTGCAGTTTCTACTATTCTCTACCTGGAGCGTATCATGAAACTCCTGACTTACGGAGGGAGGTATGGCCAGCTGTCTTTGCGTTTGACAACTCCTCATTGCACCAGCAGCTGAGTTTCATGGTGTTTTATTTGTGGATGATAGGGTTTAAGCTGAAATCAAGATATGACAAAGAAAGAGTGCAGATCAGTGAATTAAA
This sequence comes from Sinosuthora webbiana, assembly GCA_013397395.1. NCBI lineage: Eukaryota > Metazoa > Chordata > Aves > Passeriformes > Sylviidae > Sinosuthora > Sinosuthora webbiana. Next base: position 549,738 of record VXBN01012319.1, read on the forward strand.
GCAAGCTGACTAATCAAATAATACCTGGAGATCCCCTTGTACTGATTAGAATTGACTACTTCTTTATGTGAAACTTTATTTTCACCAGGGAAGTAGAAGAAAAAATGGCTGGCACAGAGAAAAATTGAAGAGTTGGGGCAGAGATTGTGATAAAAGGAAGCTGTGAATGTGTTGAGAAGGAAGCAAAAACTTAAGTACATGACTAGAACCCATATGGAATTAGCCCAGGTAATGGTCAAGTTCTGTGTAAGAGAGAGGGTACAAGCAAAATCAGAGGGCAAAAATATTGCCTAATGGCCAAAAGCTGTATTTTTATGCAGGAAGTGATTAAAATTAGGGAAGCAGACAGGATTAGAATGGAGGTGATAATTAGAACAGGCTGTTCATTTTTCCCATTGACTGACATACTAACACTGTCCTGATTTGCAAGTTTATGATTTTCTACTCTTACTATTCTTCATAGCCAATTTGCTCCCATTTCATCTAGAAGCCATTAGTAAACTCCACAGGTAGAAGTGCTTTGTGCTTCTTATATGATACTGCTTTCATATGTCTGAAAAGGATCCAGCTTTTCATCATTTTCGGTTCATGACATCACTGGGTTACAGTTATAATACAGAGGTGAATTTATCTAAATAATGAAAAGCTGAATTCCTGCTGACAATGAAATTAGTATTCGTTTATTGTAGCTGAAAAAGCTATGATATGTTTCCCAGGTGAAAGCAAATAAAGAATTCTTTGAAGAATTTGTTTTCACTGTGTTGTACCTCAAAACAACGTGGCTCTTTATAATACTTTTATGGGAGATTTAGGGGGGGAGTGGTGTTGTAACAGGACTAGTTAATCTAGACTAAAATTTTTGGAAGGAATATTATGTAGTCATAATGATGTATTATGTGTTCAACAGCTCAGTTTAATAGTTTCGGTGGGGGGGGGTAGAGAGAGGAAGAAAATAAAAGAAGCTTTTATATTTTTCTATTAATCCTGTAAAAATACGGCCACTTATCTCAGCATTTATCCTTTTCTAAAGGTGTTAAAACCTTCAAATGGCTGACTGGAATTGTCATCCATCCTGAATCAATCACTGCACTAAAAATATTAAATTTGAGGAGAAGCAAAAAAACCAGCTAAACAAATCAATAAAACCCAAGCAGTATTTCTTTTGAATTTTGGTTCTTCTGGTTACCAAACAAATCAATAGTTGATAGTCCTGATTGTGTGTCCTGTTAAGGAGGTGGGGAAGGGATGTTGGGTTACACTCTCCAGGTTCTCCTGTCCAGTCTAGAAAAAGAGTTCTAAGTATTCATTCACCAGTGCCAAGGAGATCATGTCCGGTTGTTCCTGATGACAGGAACAAATCAGAAAAATGCAGAATAAAATGTCCAAATCACCATGGTCAAACACAGAATTACTTTGCAAGAATTCCTGACCCACACCAATAACAGGATTTGTTTTGCTTTATGTATCATTTACTCCTGCTTTCCTCTTCTAGTCTCTTCACCTGTTATGAACCTTTGACAAAATAAATTTAAATAAAAACCAAAACCACTTTCTTCTGGTCATTCTTACCCTATTGGCTTCCCTATTCTTCTTTCCCTATTCTTCTTTCATGGTATCCCTATCTTGATATTTGTGGTAGGATTACCACGGTAATTCCTCTTGAGTTAGGGATCCAAAAAGTTGCAAGTTTATTTTTCCTATCTAAAAAATATTTTTTTCACCATTGTCTTGCTACAGCAGCTGTAAATCAGGGTTAGCCATCTGCTTAGACTTTAGTTTCTGTTTGGTTTAAGAAACATTCAGCAGTTTCTCATGTTGTTGTCATATTAATATAAGTATATGGCCAGAGTAAGTAATTTATCTGCAGAGCTCAGCAGTATCAACTTCCATTTCCAAATATATATCTTACCCCTTTGAACAGAAAAAGCTTTTTTTATTCATCCTTTCCAAGGTGTGGGATTCATTATAAGTACTTTCACTAATTTAAAAATGAGCACAAGTTTGATGAGTTGATCTACTGAAATGAATGTGCAGATGTCTGGAGCAACTTGTGCTACATACAATGGAAGAAATGGCTTTACCCTTTTGACCTCAGTATTTTGCTTGTGACCAGAACACACTCAGTTCATAGAACCAGATTTTATGTGTGTGCATGTGTTCATGTGTGTGGGCATAAAAGCCTCGATCAACTCATTCTTTCATCTACATTTTTAGGGCTGATTCCTAGGTTTAAAATATTCAAAACCTAAACAATATTCAAGGATCTCATGAAGATAATCCTTGAAGCTGCTACTGACAGGACATACCATCTAAAATCTTCTAACTTCTACTGGAGAGCAATATGTAAAAGGAATTGAGTTTTTTTTAAACAGGCAGGGAACTGCCTAAATGATAAAAAAATTCATCATGGCTAAAAATTATATGAAGTTCTTCCTTGGACAAAATTTGTCTTAAACTAGATCAGTTGAATCAGAGCAGGGTCACTTAATATACAGAATACTTTCACAAGGATGCAGAAATGAAAGCTGAAGACAATCAGTTGGATGTTTTGGTTTTGTTGGGGGCTTTTTTACAAAATTACCATTTTGTCCTACTAAAAGTTTTAATTTGTACCAGTATGCAATGGTATGGAGACAATAATTTTTTTTGTTTCTTCCCTTATTTTTCTGCCTTTTCCTCCCCACTGTTTAATTTTTTATATTTTTTTCCTTACATTTCTCTCTCTTTTTAGAATTTATTTATTTCTATAGCGGTATTTCCCCTTAACTTTTTTAGTTCTAGGAGCATGGACTCCTTTATTTGTTCTTAAGATATAGTAAGATTTTATCATGCTATTTTTTCAATGGATAAAAGTAAATAGATTTTTTCAATAAAACAACAAATTGTAAGCTTATTTCATTTTCTCTATATTCCCAACATACTAGGCAAGAAGGTAATAATAACCTTTATAAAAAGTCAAAAGGTATTTACTTACTTGATAGATTTCCTTATCTGTCCATAAATTATATATAAGCATATAAGCACGTTGCAAACAAAGAAATAAAGAATTAATGTAAGCTGTGCATAATAAATTGTACAAAATCCTATGCCTATTCAATGGTTTAATCTATGCACTAAACCTGTTGTCATCAAACAGTAGGAATTAACAAAAGGGAAGGTTTAAGAAGAGATTTCATAAACTTGTAATAAACACACACTGATCAAAATTTTAGAATTCAAACTGATATCGTGCATTTCTCATTTTATTACAATTACACTTGAAAGCACCTTTTCTAGCCACCGAAAGTTCACAGTGCCAAATAACCCGTACACAGCATTTCTTGTGGCTTTATAAAGTAACACTGCGATTTCCTGCAAAAAAATGGTAGCTTATAACTAAAATCTAGGTTTGCTCCAGTATGCATGTAATAAGGCAATCAGAAATTGGAAGGGAATGTGACTTTGAAACAAAAACCAAAACAAAACCAACCGAAGTAAAGAAAAGGATACTCACTTTTTGAACTGCTTCTGGGAAAACCCTTTAAAGCTCTTTGATTTTTGTATCATAAAAGAAAAAAAATAGAAAGAAATTGTAATGATCCTCAAAATACCATGATTTTTTTTTTCTCAAATGTTTTAAGATTAGTATGAAATCTACAGTTAGGAAATCATTCACAACAATCTAGAAATGAAAACTAGAAATACTCTTGAGTTTTAATTTTTAAGATATTTACTTTCTTATGGGTCCATTTTCTTTTCAGAAGGAAAAAATGTTTGCCCTTCATTTTATTATTCCAGAGCATTATTTATTACTTCCACTGTATTCAGAGTATAAAACTGCAAATAAATTCTAATTTTGTAATGTGTTGAAAATGTCCCTACACAAGGAACCTTTTAAGAGATGCTAATTCCTCAGTCACATGTGATTGACACCTACAGAGAGGCATGAGAATGCCAGTACCTTTTAGGCACTAAGTACTGGTTTTCCCATTTGTTTGCATTGAAGGACAAAAACTGAATGCTCTGCTTGCCTTCTTTTACAAGAGTAGCCACAGAAAACAGCTTTTCTCTTGCTTTTATCACAGTGAGCTGCCAGACTCCAGTCACTACAGGAGCTATGCCATCCACCTGCTTAATTCAGGAATCATGCTGGTTGTTGCAACCCAGGTCAAGGAACTGATAAACAGTTCAGACCATACATTATCTTCAGCTGACAAAATCTTTTACCCTTTGTGCCTATAAAGAAGAGTGGTGCAGTAACTACATTGGACACCATGCATCAGACTTCACTTTATCTTGCTTTTACTGTCTAAAATCAGGTGACTAATCCATATCATCATCTGGTTTCCTCTAGGCATTTAAAGAAGGTGATTCACCCCATCCTACTATACATGTCCAAGATAGCAAGGATGAATTGTCAGTTGGAGTGCCTATCTCTCTCCACTGACAGCCCTGGAAACCTGCCTAATTTTAGATGGCACTAAAAAAGCACCTCACTTAGATGGAACTAATAAAGCAAGACAAATCCAGTCACACAGAAGACAATATTAGCATAGCCCTTTGAATGTAAATAACATTTCCTAAAATTCCTGGACTCTTGATTTCAGGCTAACCAATTTATTAAATATGATAATATATGTTCTTTATATTTTAAATAGATTATCTGTACTACTCACAAATCACACATTCTCATACAGCCATTCAAAAAGCCAATATCATTGTGGTGGAAAACCTATGGATTTTAGCATTAAGTGAAGGACTTTGTTGAGGTCAAAGAAGCTGAAGTTTACAAAAATGTGAAAGAAGAAACTTAGAATCAAACACTGAAACCCACCTGTCTTAGAAATCTGACTTTTAAATGTGAATGACAGGAACATAATTGTACTGCTGAGACTAATCTCTTGTTTGCATACTTGATTATTTCAATTATAATAGGTATTCACTCAATTAGCAAACAAGCTATCTCAATATGAAGCCATACCAACAAAACATAAACTGCTCAAATACAGTTAAAACTCTTTAAGACCTTGAAGACTTCAGCCTAAATTATTCTTTATATTCCTAAAAGACAAAAAGCTGTATAATAAGTTAAAAAAATAAGAAAAATACAGTAAAAGAGTGAGAAATACCAAAAGATGACATGTCTACTGAGAAGATGGAATCAGAACACATCAAGCAAATATATTGCCAGAATATTAACTATTTAATAGCAGTATAGAAAACTTAAAAGAATGACTGAAAGAAATAGATTACTTACAGAGTAGAAAGCGTATCTTTTTACTAAAGAAAACCTTAGGAGAATTTATCTTTCTCAGGGTATGAAAATCACATATTCCATATAAACCCTTCAATTTAGCAGTGTAGTTTGGCCATTCTGAGCCAACAAATTGACTCAATGGTTGTCCTTCAGAATGGAAAAATAATATTAGTTTAAATTTAATTTAATACATTGTCATGTAAATAATATTACACTACTGAGGTTTTCCATCATGCAACACTTTAGAATGCTGGTCACTCAACTCATAGTACATGAATTCCTTATCATTTCAGAGAAAAAAAATGTACAGTGGTATTTTGATATATTTTAACTTTTCTGATTTTCCTTCTATTAAGGAAATTTTAATTGTTCATAGCTTCCTACATTTCTTCTCCTTACTTCATTATTTTCTAGCACAAATCTAGCTGTAAATTTATGAAAATTATTATTAAAATAATATTTAATTTCAACATAAAAAAGAATAGAAATTAATGTGACAAATATGTGTTATTTTCTCAGCTATCTTCTTGATGTTGTACAGATGCTCCAGCAATAGATGTGATTTAATAATTTAGCCAAACAGAATATCTATCCAGACTGTTACAGGTTCAGGTAAATTAGAATGCCTAGTTCATTTATTAGGTAATTACCAACAATTCTCTTTTTTTGTTATTTTATCTTTTATATAAACACAAAACTTACACTTTCTTGAAACATTGTTGTAATCACATGTAAGTACAGTAATGTTGCACAAAACCCTTAGAACTACTGGCAGTGTGGGACAAAAAAAATGTGGGAAAAAAAAGTAAATAGTAAGTTAAAAATATTATAGATGTAATTTAGAAACAGTTTTGAAGAGCTAGAAAAGTTCCCAGAAAACAGAAAGCAAAATCAGTGTAGAACTGTAAATCTCTGCTGGGATATATTGCCTCTGGTCACTGTAACTGTTTTATTTTTCAGATAAGTGAATTCAGCAGTGCTTTACAGCCTGCATACCCTGCAGCCTCCTGATAGTGGATATTAAGTGCACATTGCTGTCTTTTTTCACATGAATTGACATGCAGCAAAACTTATACGTGCTGCATATTGTAGGTGTAAAATAGTACATAGTGTAGGTGTACAATGCTGCAATCAAACATAGTCACTATGAGTGAAGAGTAAAAAAGGCAAATGTACCTTAATAGAAAGTTTTTCATTCTGGAACCCTTCTGAGCAAAGACTGGAGACAAACCAGCTAGTAACTAACCCAGCTTCTTTAAACTTCTCCAAATCAGGGATTAAATCCTTCAGGGCTCATACCTCACACTCCATTTGTACTCACAAGAAAATGCATTCCCTTCTAGAAACCTAAGGTAGGGAACTACTGGCTAAACAAAACCTTTCTCTGAAGGGCTCAAAGACATGCAGGGTATCTAAGAGTTAGGAGTTTCATTTTGCCAAACAGCATCAAAATTGCACCTGGTGTGAGACACCAGGAAAGGTGCTCAGGTGCTGTTGGCTTGGTAAACACAAGCCCACTAAATAAAGGCTTTATATAAGTTTAGCTCTAAGGGACTCCTATAAGGCACAAAACATGCAGAACAGTAGAGCAGGGTTGGGAGAGCAAAACTAGCTACTGTGGGCTGGGATAAATCAAAGTGCAGCGACAGTATTATCCAGGTTTGTAAAATTAGGAGAAAAGTGTTTCTCCTGGAGTGATCTGGAATTCTGTTTGCATCCACCAGTTCAAGGAGCTATGCTAGGTGCTTCGGTGTGTTATTAGATTTTTAAAGATATTTTTAAAGTAACATATGTTAACATCTATAAACTAGAACTATGCCTGGTTCTGTGTCATCACTTTCTTTCTTAATAATCTGTTTCTATAGACATTTTTTCTGATATAGTCAAATACCACAATTCCATCTTTCTTCTTTTTTTGTGTGATTGAAACAATGTTTGGTTTTAGATCTAAGAACTTTTCAGCAATGTGTTTCAAGTAGCTTTAGTCAATATCAGCTGTTCTTTGTGTTGTTCTCATTTCATGCTGACTTTTAAATGACCGTGTAACTTTCTAGATACAGCAACAGCTGTATCTAGAAAGAGGAGACAAGTTACCTTCTGTCATTTTTTTCCTTTATATCTTGCTATATCTAAATAGGAAAATTTATGTTGTTTTACAGCTATACAAATATATGCAGAATGCACCCATGTCCTGTGGTACATCAGGCACAGCATCACCAGCCGGGCCAGGGAGGGGATTGTCCTGCTCTGCTCTGCACTGGTGCAGCCTCACCTCGAGTACTGGGGGCAGTTTTGGGTGCCACAACAGAAAAAAGACATTAAACTATTAGTATCCAGAGGGCCATGAGGATGACAAAGGTCAGGAGGGGAAGCTGAGGTCAGTTGATCTGTTCAGCCTGGAGGAGACTGAGGGGAAACTTTGCAGTCTTAAACATCCTCATGAGGGGAAGCAAAGAGGGAGATACAGATCTCTTCTGTCTCATGACCAGTGTCAGGACTCAAGGAAACAGGGTTGGAAGAGGTTTAGGTTTCATATCGGGAAAAGGTTCTTCACCCAGAGGGTGGTTGGGCACTGGAACAGACTCCCCAGGCAAGCAGTCATAGCACCAAGCTTGCCTGAGTACAAGAAGCGCTTGGACAGTGCTGCCAGGCACATGATGGGTTCTTGGGACATCTGCTGGGCTCAATGATCCTCATGGGCCCCTTCCAACTCAACATATCCTGTGATTTGATTGTATGATCACAGAATAAATCAAACACTGAGACTGAAAATTATCTTTTGCAGCCATGTAAGAAAAAAGTCCTTTTGTTTCAAATTTTCTGTTATAACATCATTAAAAAAGTTGATTATGAAGCTTGAGGAAAGACAAAACATACAATGCCAGTGTTTAAAATTCTTTGACAGTAAAATATAAATACATTGTCACATTTAGAACCATGAACAATGTGATATTGAAACCAAATTTAAAAAGAAATCCAGACTTTTAGAATGTATAAAATTATTTTTGTTAGTCTTTTGGGGAAATAATATTTTTTTCCTATTTTGGTAATGAATTATTTTATGTATGTTTGAATAGGGCTATAAAGAAAATAGTTTGGAGTTGACAAAGCTGTCTCTTCCCTGTTAACTGGGACAGATTCCAGCTTTTTAGTTATCCATTAGCCTAGACAAGTCTCTCTCCAAACATCCAGAATTAAGCTATAATCACACCTTCCTGGCCTGTGGCAACAAGTAAGTGTGACCCCACACATATCCAATGTCATTATAGCTTATTCATCTTTTGTTTTAAAGAACAAGTCTGTAAAGCTGCACTGCCAGCTCTGAAGTCTGATAACATGAGAATTCCCAACCAGTAATCATAGTGACATTTGAATCCAGCTCTATGTTTTGTGTGGACCAATTCCAGGGCGACATTACGAGTTGGAGTATCATTCCAGGAGACTAATGGCAAAAAGCTCACAAGTGCAAAGCTAGCTTCATTATAAAGAGTGAGACCATTCATTTAGCTAACTGTTCCCTATCACTAATCATGTTAATTAGGAGAATTAGGCATGAAACAGCAATAAGCTAGAGATGTTGCCAATGCATTTTGTGTCTACGTGTGGGTATATGTGAGTCTGGGTGGAAGCCTATTTAAGATGGTTATTGCAGAATTCTGCTGTACGTTCTCCTAGTTTAAAAAAGAATCCTGGTTTGGGAAGAAAAGAGACGTGCACTTTTTCTACTGTTCTCTACCACCCTCATCTCAGTCCTAAAGAGTATCTTATGTGAAATTTTACTTGATTAAATGTGAAACCTTGAACACATTTTCCCTCTAAGAACTGTCTTACCACCGGACTTTAGAGTGAATTGACTTGTGGTCTTTGTACAGTTAATTATACGCCAAATACATAGCAGCAATGTAGCAATGAAAAAAGGAAAGAATAATCCATGGGGAAGAATTCTGGACCATTGTTCTTGTGTAGCTGTAGATTGTAATGACAAAGTAGGTTCTAATTGCAACTCTTTGGATAGGCAAGTGTTGGTAAGACTCTAGTGTACACCCCATGGACCCTAAAGAGCCCTGGTCACTCAGTTTCTAAATATCTCTTCTGGGAGAAAGTGTTGCCTAAAAATTGAACTCTGCATTACTGCCTTTCAACAGTCTGAGTTCATCATGGGGTTCTCTGATCCTCAGCACAGGAAAGGACAGCAGCTTTGTTCTCATGCCTGCTGCTGATCTGTAACATAAATAAATACAGAAAGGCACAAGGATACCCCTCAAATCTGCTGATTTTCTTTTCCCTACTTAGAACAAACCAGGAAGGAAGCTATTCCTTTGATGTTTAGGTGTCAGGTAATAATAACTTCTGTGGTATTTTGGTGTACTCATTTAACTCTTGTCTGCTATAGTCAGTGAAAAGTGGCAGCGAAGGAAACAGGATCTAACTAGCACAACATAGCTGTCTCTCCAGTTCCCTGGAGTAAGTTCTAGTCTTTTAGATCAGAAGATTTCAAGCAGAAAGCCTTTTCTTGCTGCACAGGCAAGTTAGCAGAAAAGCAGGCCACCAGAGACACCCTTTAGATCATCTATTACCACCATTCTGCACTACAGGGAAGAATTTAGGTATCAAAAAGAAGCTTGAAATTAAAAGGCACTGATTTTTTTTGAAGATTTTAAATGCTTGCAATTAATCACTCTTTCTAAGACAGTGAAGTCTGTCAGTACTCTAAAAGTATACTTTCAAAGCATTGTCTGAGACTTTGAGTTTAATTTCATGGCTTTAGTGATGAATGTGAGCAAAAGTATATTTAAAGACAACACTCTGGGTTCACTAAAATAAAACAAAATCAAAACTAAAAGCAAACAAAAGCAAACCAAACAAACAAACCAAAACAAAAACACATACATACACAAAAACCCCCAAAACAAACAAAGAAACCCTGATAAATATCTCCATAGGGCTGTTAGTCCATAGCATTGATGTTTTTAAAAGCTAGTGAATTCTGACCCTTGCTCTCAGTACTGTTATGTTAGCAGCTGCTTTCTTTTGATGAGATTGAGTCATGGGCATTAGGACCTATTTTTGACTGCTACTGTAGGGTATCTCATTAAAAACATAATGAATTGTTAATTTCTTGAATTTGGAATCAAGTCTTCACAAAAAGTTCTTGGCTACTTTCATTGTCTCTCCAGGGAAACTGAAGATATTTATAAAGTTCTTTGAGCCACAAGGTTCAAAAGTGCTATGTATTAGTTTATTTTACTATGACAATTTAAAAAGAATAGTATTCAGAATTAGTATTTTTAAGGTAGGAAGAAAAGACATGGCCTGTCTTTGGAATCAGAAGATCATTTTAAGTATATAAGAAAACAGTTTAGAAGGAAACTTGAAGGAAACTGAGAATATTTCATACGTAAAGAATATGTGCCAATTTGTTGCCAGATAATCCTGCGGCAAGTATTATCCAGGTCAACAATAGCCAACTTTTGAAAATTATAATTTTTCATGTAGGCAATAGCATATTCCTTTACCACCTGATTTTTAACTGAAGTCATGCCAGGAACAATGTGATTTCCCAGTCTTGGCTGCTCACCACATCTTTATTTGGTGGCCTGTACTAAATTAGTTTTATGCTAATCTGATGCCTGAAACAGTAAAGCCATGACAGTCAGGGATTCAGACAGACTTTCTAACAAAATATATGTTCATGGAATTCACAGGGCCTGGGAGTGTCTGGGAGAATTCATATCCAAAATATATCTATTTCAGCATTATCTTTCCAGGAAACCACATGATAGTTCTTCAAAATATATCCCATTGGAAAATTATATCTGTTCATATTGTTAAAATACAGGTGATAGGAGAGAAAAAACTGAAAATTACACACAGAGAAGATTGTAAACACAGAAAAATATATTTATAAACTCTTGAATTGAGAAATAGCATAGAAATTGTAACCATAAAGTTTGATCTGGATAAAAACTGTGCTAAAAATATCATTACATATTAATTACTTTGGTGGTGGTGGTGGTGGGTGGGTTTTTTTGGTTTTAGGGGAATTTTTGATTTAATGAAAGCAGAAGTTGATTTTGGCTACAATTTCTTAGTTTTAAATTGGAGCATCCTTTAGCACATCTCAATGGAATTTAGCAATTTACTGTAGTAGTATTTAATTTAAACATCTTTAAAAGTTGTTTTCATACACACTGTTAAAAAAAGTAAATTTAAGGTTTCTATTATTTGTCTTTTCCATTTTTATTTTTATAATGTAAACTTTTAAATAAAATTTTAAAAATTTTATGAATATTTTTTAAGTATTCAAACTTAAATATTCCCTTTCCTGTTAATAAGTAAAATCATGGGAATTTCAGAACATGCAGGCTGAAAACTCATTCTCGGAACTTGCTCCTTTAATTTCACAGTTAAGTAAAATATTGCTCTTACCTACCCCTTCCTAACAAAAAGCACACTTTTGAACAGTCTTTGAATACTTCAAAATATTTCTTGTAAATAATCAAGCAGGTATTAGAGTTAATATTTCTGCTTTTATTGAGTTATTAGGAAAATCTGACTTTCTGTCTTTTCAGAGAACAAATAAATACACAAAAGACTTTTGGTATTTATCAGCTATTTATAGGAATAAAATAATGGTTTAAATATGCAAAATTTCTCATTCAAGCTACCAGCAAAGTAAAAAAAAATCTATACATTCTGAAGTAATTTAAATATCTACTGCTGGGAATCCAGCTTTTCAATCTGCCTATAGTCAATTGGCCCATGAAACTGCACTGACACTTTTAAAGATATCCAAGATTGTGAGGTTAAAGATAGACCTGGAAGTACAATTCAATCTGATAAAGTAGTTGAGAGGAAATGTACTCTGAAGAAAAAGCTATAGCTAGCACCTCAGTCACTATGCCATTCCTTTTTTATATTCTTAAGGCTTCTGTTCTCTCCTCTGGTACCTTCATAGAAAATTCCAGTGCTTAACCTAGACCTTCAGGAGATCATCAAGGAGTCTCACTACAAAATTAAATCATGTTTGAGTATATCTGAGATGATGAATCTCTAACTGCTCCTCAGCACCAAACCCAGCTATGCAGGTCATTTAGTATTGATCAAAGTCAAATATATTTCAGCATCTTTTCTCCAAACTGCTCTCCTTCCACCTGTGTACTGGTCACTGTNCGAAGTTGGGAAGGAGCAAAGGTTTATTTGGGGGACATGGGGGAACTTCTTCTTCAGACCATGCCCCAGGAGAGACCCCCACCCTGGGCTATGGTGGGTTTTTATACTTTTTAGACAAAAGGAGGAGGAAAATAGGACCAAAAGCCAATAAAACAATTAATACAATAAATGCTTACTACATTACATAGATAGTGGCAAATCACAGGTATACAGGGGAGTGGACCCAAGATTCTGCCAACCACAGGACAGAGGCCCTGGAGGTTTCTGGACTATAGAGATAACAAATTCAGTGATGGACAGAGAAAGGAAAAAGGGGGGGCATCTTCAAAGGATGGGTATACCTCATCCAGGGAAGGGGCCAATGAAAGTCTGTCTCTAGGCAAAACCTAGAGATGACATTGAAACTGTTATCAACTCAAGATAGGAAAGCATTCCACTAACAAAAGGGGCCCATCTAGGGAAAACTAAAACTTACACTATTTCAATAATATGTTTTAAACTAAATTTTGCAACCCCACAGTCACGTGGACCAGAAATGAGCTGGGGATGTTCTCCCACCAGGTACCCAGTTTGGTTGTGATATGAAGTCATTCTATGATTTAACGTGACCCGGGCCCCTTCAAACATGATCATCTACCTCTGAAGCTAGTGGATAAAATTAATGACTTTCATTAGTGCACAGTGAGAAAAACAGCAAGTTCCATACAGTAGGCATGGAAGTCTCCCTCTTTGCAACTGGAAGCGCTGTCAAATTTTCTCCTTAGTGTATGAATAGTGCACAAAATTATTCTAAAGATGTATCTATAACTAAAGTTAACAAGTTAGGCATTAATAAAGATTATGAAGGGTGTTCTCTGAAACAACTCACAGGCCATCATCTGCCCTAATGTCAACAGATTTTTTATATTTTATTGCAATGCTTATATGACAGAGGGCATTCAGAAAGGCCTAGGTTACAAAGCTTACATAAGAACCTGTGTTGCTGTTTGGAACCCAAAAGAAATAACCTTCCTACTACTGCTAATCAAAACAAACTTGATCATATGCAATTATAACATCCTGACCTTTTTAAACTCTATATTAAGTATTTGAGAGCATGTGATATTAGTGTGTGTTGTGGGGTATTTTTACCATTAACCTCCTGCACTCGCATGAATACAAATTGGCTATCAGAAGCAACTCTAGGAAAATTAATACTTTTTTCCTCAATCTTTGGGCAAAGTAATGTTTTCCTTCTTTAGACTTTTGGAATTAGTATTTGGTGATGTACACTGTTATTTAGAGCTCATATATATGTTTTCATACATACATCTATATATGTATACATATATATACACATAAATACATATATACATAAATACATATTTATATATTGTAGTTACCACTGAATATGGATATAGACATATATGCACAGACATATGTTCGAGAAAGACATCTTTATCATAAAAATCTTTATGTCGTACATGAATACCAGCAGCTTCACCAAAAACACTCATTAACAGCACTGTGAGAGGTGACTGCTGTGCAAGAGAAACTCTGACACCTCATAGAGAAGGGAAATTAGATAAACTTTTCAAAAATGCCTATCTCAAAATAGCTCCCAGATTTAGAGTTTATGAGGTCTGTTTGTAAACAATTGCATTGAGATGTTTGAAAAACAAATGACTGTCTTTTCCACTACATGTAGGCACATAAAGCTGAGATAAGACGATGCAGTCTCTATGTCTTTGTCAGTATATTTTTCAGTCTAATGTTGTAGTCCACAGTTATCAGCAATGTAAAGGAATTTATTTACTCACCAGACAGAAATTCTGCTGTTGACTACAACCTGCAGCTGTGGTGCACGCTGCTTATTTGGATTGATGGTATCATTTCTGCCCCAGAAGGACTAAAGCTGCTATATTAGTCTCTTGAACTGAGCTTGGTTCAGATTCCTAAAATAGCACAACATACCTGGAACAAATGTTTTGTCCTCTACTCTTTTCTTGGTGGCATTTGCAAAAGCACCTATGAGACATAGCTCAAGGCAGTTGAAAAGAAAGAAAAATTTCTAAATCACCACAGCTGCTTTGAAAATTATTTTTGACAGAACATGGATTTTTTTTGCCTGAACATTTTTAAAATCTGACTTCAGGCTGCTTCTCAAAAACACAAGAGGTGAGAAATCAGTGTTCTTTTGTGTTTCAGTACCGTGCTTGTAACTTTTTGTATCCTTTTAGTCTTGTATTTATTCGAGGTGGAGACAGTTATGAAAAAATATAGTCAATAGAAAAAACACGTCTGAATTGTAATTATGTTTGTAATGGGGTGGTCATGGAAAGGTGTCCTTCTAAATAAATATTAATGTTCACTTTGAAGCAACCTTTTAAAAATGAAGTATTGAAACAAAACAAATATTTTAAGTTTGAATCATCCTAGCTTTCCAGATTTCATCTTTGTATTGATTAGATAAAGGTCAAAAAAATTAAAGTCATTGTCACAGCTGGGAAGTTTCCTATGCTTGGCATAAGCAATATAAAAAGGTCAACTTTAAAAATATGACTGATGTTGAGCATATAATCCAGGGCTTTTGATTTGTTCTTACGTGCAGGTAACAGATCAGTTCAGCATTTGAGCCAAATCACATTTCTCTAGCATTTTTTAAATTCTTATTCTGAGTCTCACACTTACACAAGTCAGCTTTGTCAGTATGCTGAAAACAATTTTTAGCCAGTTTTCAATTTGTGAAAATTATCTAGTTGATATAGCATCTCAAGATGCTCTTTTAAAACTATTTTTTTTTGAGATACCAAGTGTCAAAAGACATTTAAGTAATATATTTACATTCTGAGAGAGATGCAGAAGAATAGACATGCAAAAATAACATTGTCTAAAAGCCAGGAGAATGGGATGCTATGCTTTTACTAATGTATTTGTGACTTGGGATTATCTATTTTCCTCATCATAATATTTCTTCCACTAATTGAGAAAAAAAATAATAACTAGGCTTGGTGGATCTAGTGCAAGGATACCTTGCTCATGATTCTCTCCATTTTACTTCCTATTTTTCTTTGATGTGGATTTATGTGATTTTTGTTCTTTGTTTATAATACTATATATTTTTTCCCTGTAGCTCTGTTTTCCTGTATATCTGGGTAAGTAGGACAACCCTTCCTGGAGCTCTAGCCCTTTGTTTTAAATTTGCACCTTAATTCAAAGTGTAGTATAAAAAAAAAAGACACACAGTGGCCTAATCAAAACGTTAAAAGCTTTTCTTTTTCTATGTAAGGTAGTGACCACACACACTTGCCCTCTATGAGACAAAAAAGCAAACAAACAAAAACCCCACCAAAACACACAAACCACTCTGAATCAAAAGGAAAAAAAAAAAAAAAGGTGTATGTTTTATTGTAGTGAATGCTCATTAGCAGTTACAGTGCTTTAGATGTGTTCCTGGAGTGCATCTTCCAGCTTAATTTAATCAGAAATAAATTGCTTTGCAATCTCCAAGAGGTTTTGGCAGCATGAACCAAATTGTAGTACACAGGGACAATTAGAAAGTTCACTTCAGAAGTGTGCATCTGATCCAAACATAATCTCCAATAAAGATATAACAGTTGAGACAACCACAGCACTATAAAATGTGTTGATTTCTTCCACACCTTTTACAGCTCAGTTATGTCTTCCAAAGCTAATATTAGCATTAAGAAATTTCAGAGCATTCATCATTTTGCCATGAAAAATCTCAATATTTCCTATCAGTTTTCTGCATAAATTTTAAAGGATAGTACTTGTACTTTGTCTCAATGTTATTTCTTTTTTTGCTTTTTTTTTTNTTTTTTTTTTTTTTTTTTGTCCTGCTGTTAGGCCTTCTGCTATAAACATGGACAAAGTTAGCTTTACCTTGTCACCTTATTTATTCGGTTAAAATGGTTGTCACCCAAGTCAAAAAGTTCTACTCCTGCTCCTCATATGGGACACAACAGGCACAGTCTTTACTGTGTGCCTGATGCCTTACAGCAGAGAGAAACTTAGTAGACTTAATGAAAATGAATTGTCTATAAAAACACAGATTTACCCAACTGTTGTATGTAAAAGAGCAGTGGTGGTCCATTTCCCATTTCCAAATCAATTGAATCTTGCTGCTTAGCAACCAGTTGTTAACCACTTTGTCAAAAGGTTGCACAGAATGTAGCAAGAAACAAAATAAAAAGGAATTAGCCAAAAAGAATAGTTACACATGCCCTTAGTTGGACATTTGGCCATCAAGTGACAGAAATGTTGGTTGGGAGTGAGAAGGTGTCAGAAAACAAGGTTGTAGTACAAAGAAAGACCCAGATATGATAGGTTAAGGGAGAAAACTAGAGGAATTCTTAAGGTAATGACAGTAGGTCATTGCTTGGCAATAAGACAAGAAGGGCTAAGTACCATTGTAATAATTCTTGGCAAGTAAGAATCTCAATAATTGCCTAAGAATCACAGGTAGCACCAAATTGTCTTACGCAATGCTAGAAAATAGCTGTTACAGAGTTCAGGCATTACAGATATAAGCCAGGGTTTTTTATATAATTATTCTGTGTGCTCATGAGTGTGGAGCTCTTAGTGTGATGTATTATATGTCTATATATTACTGGAAACTACTGCAAATTACACCATTGCTGGTTTATTGAATTTATTGGATTATTCCCTGCATGGCTTTATTGTTTAATCTGTGTGGGGTTTTTTATTCCAAAGAAATGAAATATCCTCATAGACAATACAGATAAATGAATTTCTGTTCTGGACTCACTATAAGCTTTAAATGTCCAAGCATAATCCCCAAATAGCACAGATTGTTTAGCTGTCTCCTGAATTAGACAGCTTGGTAGAACTGCCCATTTGGTTCTGGTGGGCAAAGCAGGTAAACAAATATAAGTACATAAATATGTTTCAAAAGCATAGAGGATAATTAAATTGTATAAATTCCTCTTAAAACAGAAAAAAAACCCCAAACTCAACCTGTAATCTCTACTATTAATATTCACCAAAAAAATTGTTCTACTGAATTTAATTAGCTTTACTGAAAGATAGAGACAAGCATTTCTTCATCAGCTAATTAGTTAATAAGAAAGAATTTACAGTATCATGAGACAATTGTATTTTATGTGATTCACAATTTCCATAGTTGTCCCTGTGTAAAGCTTTTCCCAAAGAAAAGGTGAAAGAAATTCATTATCATGGATCAGCCTGACAGCATCTGAGAAAGGTAACTGTTGAATGTGAAAGCTGATAAGAGGATGGCATAGGCAAATACCAGAGTAAGTAACATCCCAGAGTGAATGACACTCAAAAATGAATAAATCTAGAAATCATGCTGAGAAAACAAATAGAGAAATAGATGAAAATCATAGATCAAATAAGAGCACTGCTTATCCTTTCTACACATATAGTCAGCATGTCTTTGACAAAACCTTACTGTTAATATATATATGTTTCTTCAGCTGTTGCATATAAATTCATATAAACGGTCCGTCATGGAGTCCAATAGGCTTTATATTTCTATCCATGTTTCTTGATGCCTACATTACATTCATCCTGGTATAGTTATATGTCAAAATTCCAGTAAATTAAAAATATTTCTGTAAAATCTATCAACTTTTCAAAGTAACTCTCAAATTTCATGTACTATTGGATATGGTAAGCATTCCAAGTTGGACAGTATTTGAGAAAGGATTTTCCAGTGCACAATGTTTTGAAAGAAATCTAACAAAAAAACCCACAAAAAAACAACCAAAAAAACAAAAAAACACAACACCGATCTCCCACTCTCAAAATTCGTCTCAGGTTATGACACTGTTTTCATTCTTCAACATATATCCAGGCTCTAAAATGTATCCAGCCACCCCACACACTGTCTCAAATGGTTTGACTTTGGCTAAACGAAAGTGTACTAATACAAAATCAAACTTGTGAAGGAGCTTGCATCTCAACAAATGTCTATTGAAGAGTGAAAATCATTGTCAAACTACCATAAATTCTGAGACAGAAGTTTGAAAAGTTTCACTAAGTCTATTGTGTACCAGATAAAAAACTAATAGTTCGTCATAAGAAATGAAAGTATCCTTCTGTTCAGTATTCCTAAAATTTTCCCTTCCGAAAATCTTTCATTTAACCATAGGAGCAGCTAAAATCAAATTATTTCTAGACAGGTGGAAATGATGAAAAAAATACATGGCAGTAGATATTATGCAAAAGCCTATGCAGATGAAACTTGAACTGTTACATGTCAAATTATATTCACAGACACCTTATTTTCCATCGGTCTATTGCCATCAAATGCCACTGTGAAAAGGGTTCTTTAAAAAAATTAGGTCATTTACATGATGTAATAGTCATCTTGGAGACTTATGAGAATATTTTTAAAATCACAGCAAGACCTTACTCAAGGCAGCTTTCAAGGAAACTGTGAATATCTATGAAAAATCAAAACCCAGTTAAATAAACACACTCAATGGTTTGAAACATGGAGAAGGACCTTGCCAGGTTTAGGGGAAAGATGTCATATAACAGTTTGCCTGAATCCTTTTTAAACATTGGAAAACAGTTTTTCTGCTTTCCGAATCCTATAAATGTGAAGAAAATTGTAAAAATTTAGCCTTTTATACAACTGTTTCACAAAATGAGTACATGATTTAATGTCCCTAATTCATACTCCTAATTTACACTATTACTATGTGTAGAATATTGTATTGAATTTTTTAGCGATGATCTTACTAAAATTTTCCTTTTTTTTCACTTCTTCTCTTTGCCATAAAATTTTCTATGCTTTTTAATTTTCATAACCTAAGAACAATTCTTTATAGACAAGAGTGCAGGTTGCTGAAACTTTCAGTGTGTATAAATATAAGATGCACATTTAGCAAAAAATAGTAATTTTGTTCTGTTCTACCTTTGCCCCCTAAAAATATTGGTCCGTCTTATTTTCATTTGTCATATAAATAATTCAATAAATTAATAAAACATATTTATCTTCTGGTGTTCTAGATATAGATGACGGTATCTCCTAAGATAAGCAATTAGAATTATTTTAAATAAAAATATAAATTGTTTTACTCTCATAAGTTATTAATACATTGGCTTTCATTTTAGAATCTTAGAGTTGGGAAAAAGTGTATATAGTAATCAGCAGTGAGCTAATGAATATCCATAGAGGTTTCTCCTATTCTCCTTTGAAATTTTACTAAAGAATAGAATATATCAATTAACAAACAGCTGTGAAGACCAGCCTGTGACTGGTTGAAATACATCTCTTGGATGGATTTCATCTTACAAAATGCAGATGTGTATGGCACAGAGCTACTCACTTTAAAAAATGCTTTTGTGTGAAAGTAAGGAACACTTTTAGGTTTTAGGTCTTCTCATCCTAAAAAAGACACCTGAAACTGTCTGTCTTTTCAAAGAGTCTATTTTCTCCATTACTTCTAAAGGAAGCTTTTCTGGGCCTCCACTCTTGAAACTTGAAAAACCAAATGGCAATTATGATCCATCAAAAACTCAACACCCAGTAAGAGTGCACAGAAAGTTTTTATCCCTTTAGCTAAGCTTCCTGCCAGAGAATCCAATATATTTTTCTTACGGAAAGCTGTAATTTAATCTTATATTAATATTCTATTTTTCTAGGTGGTGGCTTGGGTGATGGTTTTAGACAAAAAAGAGAAGCACCTGCTTTAACTTTCTGTGGCTCAAGAAATCACCAACTAAAAAATTCCCTAAAGCATGAAGCTGGCTTTCACTATTGGAGAAGAACAACATGCTCCTTTGGAAATGTTATTTTGAGCTAATCTTCGGGTTTCCAGAACTGCAAGCACTGGTACTGTGCAGGACAGAAGATTCTAGCATTTTGCATTTTTTGGTTGTGAAAAATCTGTTCATACCTTAAATTCAGTGTGTTCATTTTGTTCTCTTCTCATAGAAAATTGTATATCTGAGAACAATACAATTAAAATAAGGTAATTAAAATGCAAAGAAAGAATGTCACTTTTTCATTTTTTTTTTGATGAATTGTAGTATTAATCTAGTCAAGAGATGAAGAGGAAGAATCATCATTTGGATTCTGAGCTGCTGCTAGAGCGAACCGAACTTCTTTTAAGTCCAAACTTTTTTGCTTTGGGTGTCACAAATATAAACCATCTGGTATGCCAGCTGCCCATGTTTCTTTTTAAATATACAGCAAGAGAGGGTGGAAAAATTCCAAAATTACAGACATTATTCCTTTTCTGCTTATCATCATCATCATCCTCATTATTATAATCTCTTTATCATTTTAATATATGACTTTGCTGCTTTTTGTCTCTTAGATCCCTTGATTTTCTGGAGGGTAAAGTTTTGTTCTGCTTCCAGTGAGTGCTCTGTGTGATTTAAGGGAGTCAGAAATCTGGAATATAGCTTATTACAGTTTTACTGTTCACTAGTTGCAATTTTGTTTCACAAGTTAACATAAATTTTATTACTAAATTTATCTACCTGTCTTTAAAAAAGGTTAATTTCTCAATGCAAGATGATTTTAAATACAGTTGAAGAGCATATTAAGTTTTACCTGAGGCTGAAATTTGTTCTCTGCATTTCATTTCATTTAGAAATTTTTACTGGAACTACTCAAAATTGTGTATTCTGCTTAAGTTCTAAGAGCTAGCAACCTAGTTGAATTACACCCTGGTCCAGTTTATCATCTTTCCGCCTGAGAAAAGCAAAAAATGCAATTAGGAGTCAAAGGTTTGCTCTTATCAGTAAGCTGTTCCAGGCACAGTTTCACTCAGTTTAAAGAGAATCCTAGGATGTTGGTCCATCAATCTCAATAATTGTCCTGAATGTTATTCAAAACTTTTTCTAGGAAATTCTTTAGAAAACAGTTATTCTATAGGTAACATAAAGTTATTATTTTCAACAAAAATTCTTGTTTATACATCAGGGGGAAAAAAATATCCTGAGACAGAATTGTTTTTGTGTTAGAATCTTCCCTATGGGTTGATATGCTCCTTGTCTTAAATGGGGGCTGTGATTTTGGAGGGGCATCAAGGGCTAAAAATTTGAAGGTTGATCTCACAGGTAGTGACTCCATATTTGGGAGCACAGTGTGGAAAAAGCTAAATAAGCAGCACACTAGTACTTTCATATGGAAATCCACACCTTCAGCTGAGGTAATCAAGGGAAACTTATATCATTGTGCATCAAAAGCAAGCCACAAGATAATCTTCCTTATCAGCAAAAATCAGAGCAATTGAATTCACAAACCAAAACCTGATATGATTTTGTTCTGTGCTTGCGTATTCCCAGTGTTAATCTTCTCTTCTTAGCAGAACAAGATATTTAAATTCTGAAGGATTTTGGAAAAAAGTTGATCTAAAAACTTTGTCATGGGTCAATGTAGATGCTATCAAGCAGTAGAACGACTGTTCTGAATTAATGTCAGAATAGGCTCTATAAATGCAGACGTACAATGTGAAAGGGATGTACACATTTAATCACATAATCAGAATTCAAATAAATAAATATACAAATAAATATTCACAATTTCTTGTGAATTTTTAATTAAATAAGAACAATAATTGGCAAAGAGTCATATGGCTTTCGGGAAAAAAACAACATGAAACTTCAGAACACAAGTTAGCATTTACCCAGCTACCAGTTAATGGTTAGAAAATAGTATTTAATTCCATTGCTACAGTACAATCAGGAAATCCATCTCTGCTGTTATTTACTTTTAATTACATAAAAATTATGTCTGTTGTTATTACCATTAATTAACCCTGAAAGTGCATTATTCAAATGTCTGATATGAAAGCTCTTCTGTTCTAAGAATTTACTCTTTTATCCCATCAACCTTTTTAATCTACTTGAATAAATATGAGGATAATTTTTTCTCTTCTGAGACATAAGCAAGGTAATGTGGGTATTGCCTACACATAACCAAGTCCCTTACATCAAATATACTATCTATCAAAGCCTTTAATTAATATTATATTTAATGGCATGAATGTATTTTACCTTTTTTTTTTATAAACCTTTAATATATTTATAATTCAAGAAGGTACTAAGCTAATTGAAGAAAAAAGACTAGAAAATGTTTTTTACTCATGACAGCACAATAGGAACTCTATTTTTTGGCACACCATTGGACATTACATTTTTCTTCAAATTGATTTAGTTTGTACATCATTTTAGTTTAGGTTTAGGTTTTTCACCCAGAGGGTGCTTGAACACTGGAACAGAGTCCCCTGGGAAGTGGTCAGAGCACCAACGTAGCAGATTTCAAGAAGCATTTGGACAACACTCTCAAGCACATGGTGAGATTCTTTGTGTGTCCTATGCAGGGTCAGGAGTTGGATTTGATGATCCTGATGGTGTTCTTCCAAATCAGTATATCCTATTCTACTATCTTGTCTTGCTCTAGATGTCAGATCCCACTGATGGCTTTCTAGGAAATGCCAGAAATTGCACTGAATGAGTCTACACAAGTCAGGATTAAAATCACTGCTTCCAAGGAAGGACAACACAGTTAACTATTCTGTTCAACAAAAGAGCTACCTCCAGTTGACCCTTGAAGCTGAATGGTAACAGCTTGCCCAATAAACCATCTAAATCTATCAGTTCTAGGAGTCAGGGCCACTGCTGACATAGGAACAGTCACATAATAACTTGTCCTTCTGCAACACAGTGACACTGGTGATTGCAGAAACACAATAAATTGTTGTGAATTATAAAGATGCACGATATACTGATAATCTGTGGTCCCTAGCCTCTCTCTGAGAAAGAAATTTTAGTTATCAGTATAGGGTAATAAGAGACTAGATGACTGGCAAAGAAAACTTACCTTGATTTTGCTTCCTCATCATTACTCTTTAATTCTCCTACAAGTATCTTAGCACTAGCCCTTAATGCCTGTTATGCCTTCCTTAAGGAACAGCAGGATTGGAGAGAATTGAGAAATTGGCAAAGTGATAATTGACAGATGAATCTTACAGAAAGTGGTAGATAAAACATTCTGAAATGTTAACATGAAGAGTGAATGTGTTATGCAAAAGAAGAAAAAGAAAAAAAATCCTTTAATATGTGTAACAAATAAAACTTTATAGATATGATGACATATCATTTTGCAATGATCAGCTGTGATCTTTCAGTTCAATTGTGCTATAAAATGAAGCAATGAGAGCTTGTTACAGCTACCTGCTCAAACATGTGAGTAACCTTGTTAGTGATGGAATGAAAATGACTAGAACTCTGCAAGAAAATAATTGTTTAATAAATATTATGTTGTTTTGCATAAAGTTCACCACGTAATCATGTATCTTTAATGACAACAACCAGAGCTTATCTTTTGGATTTTAAACTCATTACAATATTTTTTTCTCTCCAGTGAAAATACAGCAGCTACAAGAGTCTGGTTAGATAAACTAGGCTCCTGCAAGAGAGAGGGGAAAGGATGGATACAGATGATGACAATGTTGGCAGACTTCTAGCTTACTCTATGACTCACTATTGAATATTGCTCACATGCTGTTATTAACATAGAAATTTGGGACCAGCTCTATGAAGCTGATAGCTTGCTATACCAAGAAGCATTCTAAGGAGATCATTAGTAGCGATAAAATGAAGCACTTCTGACTGTGTGAGAAAAGGTGTGTATTCAGCTCAAGAATAATTTATCATTTTATACTATATCTATAAGCTAAACTGCCTTGGGAGATCCTAAAAGTTTATTTTTTTAATGATAGTGGGGTTTTTCTTTAAAAATTAATGACAGCAGTTTTCACAATGGTTGCAGAACCCCTGAAGATAACATTGAAAATGCAGCTACGAGTGGGAAAAAAAAAAACTGAAAGCTTTGCTAAAATAAGAATTTCTCTCATTTATACTGACAGAAATTGCTAGAATTTGGTTTTCCAGCACTTCAATAAAAAGTTGTTTTTCATGAAAGACCAGGGCTATGACATAATAGATTTCTATTTTCTTTAGATGTATGCCCAAAAGCTTTTAGATTCTCAAATCACTTTACTGCTAAAATGGGAAATTGTTCTATATCACCTGCACCAAGAAAAAGAGGCAGAGCTTTTGTTCTGAGTCTGATAGAAGATCAGCCCTAAAGAATAGCTTAATGGAAAACTTGACAAAAATGCCAGAGTTACAAACACTAAAACACTTAATAATTCTGAAGCAGACGCCACTGCTGTGATGTAACATTGTTTCTTATAGCCATTTTCCACAGGCAATGCTGCAAAGTATATCTTTCCAGTTTTTTAACACCTGATCTTCCTAATGTAAAGTGCTTCTTCCCATTACCTATCGTTTTAGCAAAGATTGTAGCATTTTTCTTTATTAAGCTGGAGAAAAAATGTTTTATTGAATTAAGCTACTGATTCTGACAGATGTCTTGGGTTTTAGTGTAGGATGTGCACAAAGTATTCCATCACCATCATCATGAACTGTTGAATCCAGGTGGGGCAGGGCTTTCCCAGGCCCCCTCCCTCTGGGCTATCTTCTGTTAATGGCCCATCAATGCCTTGCTGCATGACTCATAGATAACACCCTCTGGGAGCTATCTCTGTTTAATGGGACCCACTGCATGACTCGTCATCCCATTGTGAGATGCTCTGCCCAGGGGCAGGAACCAAGATATAATCTGGGATTTGGGACAGTACAAGCAGCCCTTACCCACTAGATTCCCAGAGGACCATAACTACCAGACCTTTCTACAGGATCACTCCTTCAAGAAGACCACCTCATCTGGACTGCTTCCATCACCCTGCTCAAGTTGTATTCTGACTCTGTCAGTGGTCTTTTGTATTATTGCATTTATTTAATATTACTTTTTTTTTTTCCTTCCTTCCTATTAAATTGTATTTCTGACTTGGAGCCTCTCACTTGTTTTGCTTTCAAACCACTACAACAGACTACCTACTTCTCACATCAATGGAAATACTTTACTTTAATTCATTTGAATACTTACGTCTATTTATAAAATAAAATAATACTGTCTCCAGCTGCTAAGGTACTTCATTGTATGTTCCACAGAAAATGATGTGAGGATACAGGTGCCCTGTGTAGAAGATATTTTTCTTATATTTTATTTTTTCCATATTGGTCGCTGGCTGAAAGCAAAGTTTACAAAAATTAGCATATAATGGCATAATTACACAACTTTGTTCACTAGTAACAACTTAAAATTTATTGCTTAAACTAATTCCAGTACTTTTTATCTTCTAGGAGCTTGGCCTTGTAATCTCAAAAGTACTATATTCACTGTTTAGCATATTTTTAATTCTCTAAATAAAAAGATAAATCTCTAATAAAAAGATATATTTTATCTTTTCATTGATAAATTGTTTTCTGAATTTAATGGAAGTTTTCTTAGTATTTTTCAAATTTAAATTAAAGCCTTCTTAGATGTTTACCAACCATACTTGTAGATATTCTGATTTAATTGATGAATTATTGTCTGTTTAGCAGAAAGATGAAAAGAACATGTTGGAGAATATTGCAGATTATCATCTCATTTGATCTTTGCTGTTGCCTGGTTCTAATGCAAGCAGCACCCTGTTATTTCAATATTATTCCATTGACAAACACTGCTCTAGCAAAGATTTAAATTTCAAGGTGTTTGACAACAGTTCGAATTGCTGATTGTTTATTTTCTGCCCAGTTTATATTCGTGCTTCATCTCCCTTTGCAGAGTCACACATAGTCAACATATTAAAGGAAAGCATCATAGCAGTTTTGATGGCATGTTTGATGGTATGTTTGATAGGTAAATATAACATTACTGGTGTCTGCCTTAGTTCGAAATGTGCTGTTTTATAAACCTGTAAAGTTGTATAATTTATATGATCACAGTGGGGAAAATCAAGGTTTTTTTCTCTATACTTTATCTACAGACCTTTACAGTCAAAAATTGAAAAGGTAGCCATTAAAACATAATGAAGAAAACTGTTTCTACTTGACTTTTAACACAAAGAAAATGAGTAAATGAAATAAAAGTCAGTCTCTTTTCTTCTTCGTATATACATAAGGAATATGACTTTTTCTCATATTATTTCACATCTTAGGCCTTGAGTCAATCTGTTATTCATAAGTAGTGAAGTACTAAGGAGAGAAATAGAGTTCACAGCTAAAAAAACCCAGCAGGAAATCTTTTTGGTCATTGACACTTTCCCTCATAACTGCAGAAATCTACTTTATGGTAGAGGAAGTCTCCCAGGTAGGGAGCAAAGCATTCATTTATTGCTGGCATCCTCGCTTCATCTACCTGTTAGATCACTCATTTTAAAAACTGTCCCTCTGGAATAAAGACAGGTGCTTTATTAACTTTACTAATAACCAAATTCTAATGATTCCCAGAAATAAGAAGAATAGAGGGAAAAACTATTGAATAAAACAAGAACAATTTAAACTGTGTCTTGAGGCAAATCAGCAAATGACTCAGTAAATGACTCACCAAATCATCCTTAAAAAATAATAATAGTTTTTTAATAGTTCAGTCCTTTGAAATCGCAAAAGAAAAAATAAAGGGGGGTGGGAGATCTAATAACTGCATTCTTGTAACAGCTTTTTCTGTTATTCTTGTTATCAAAGCTAGTTAAAGTTGATTTTTGGTTTAAGGAATAGGAACCAATGAAAACATGTTTAGAACATAAGTGGACATTGCTGAACAAGGCCAGCAGTGGAAGCTGAAGCAAACAGGACTATGCTTTTTTGGAGCTGTTTAAATCTGAGATGGGAGAGGGGACAGCCTACCTCTGAACAACTAAGCTTTGGATGTGAATTAAGGAACTCACCTTCAAACAACAGTGTGAATGAGAGAGATACTCTAACTTGTCTGCTGGAAGACCATGGTGTCACACACCTCTGTGCTGATCTAGCATTAATCTGCTTTGCTTCGCTCCTCTGCTCCTCCAACTTTCCTCACGTGCACTGTCATCTGTCTGCTTCTCAGTGAGCTGGGGCAAGGCAGAGAACTCATCCAGCAAACAAGTGAGTTGTTTTACACCACTTTAGCTCCTCAAAAAGATCACTGATGAGGGTCAGACAAGTGTCAGTGCTGACATGGGAAAGACGAGGAAGAGGGCAAAAATACTCCTTTGGGCAGATTTGATGAAGTTAGCTGCATCCTTTAGTTTCACTGATAAATTCTGTCTCTACATCAATCTTTAATGGAGTTTTTTCTCTCTTTTCTTTTAGAATTCTCTATCCTAGCTAAACCGTAAGGAGGACACTATGGAAATTAAGATGTTAGTTTAAGCATCCAATTTTAGGCCTAAAATTAGACAATGTTGTGGCTTTAGAGGTTTAGCATTTAAGACAGAGCTTGCACAGTGATAAATTTGCCATCTTGTACTTAGCTGAAATGGTCCCATGTCACCCTGTTTCAATTCACCTGCTAAGTTAAATCAGCCATTAAGCAATAAATCTTTAAAGCCATGGAAGGGACATGTGTGCACAAACCAAATTATTTATTAACAATATACCTCAGCAAAATGTCAGTAAGTAGCGAGGACCTCCTGCACACCACTTTAAAAATAAGCTCCCCAGAGCACAACTCAAAGAAATTGATTGAGTGCACTAATGTATTCTCATGTATTTCTCTTGATGCTGAACTTATCTCATGCATGAAAGATTTTGCAGAGCAATACACAAGTTCTTTATTCTTTTTTCTTGAAGGTGTTAAGCTAAGAGTTTCCAAGTATACCTAAGCGTGTGCAAAAAGCAGCTTTTTGCAAATACCTCTGAAAAAAAACGCCAGTGTAAGGAGTGAACTTTTGCCATTGTTCTATTATTTGCTTGAATGAGTGAGAACTATTGAGTTTATTAGCAAAAGAACATATTGCACCATGACACACAAGTATACCTGAGGTGAAGACAGAAATGAGGACTGTACATGGCTAACAAAAAGATGTTTTTTCTCATTTCACTTTAATGCGTCTTACAGTCTAGTTTGCTATTTTGATCTGATTTTTATTCAAAGTGATTTCCCTGGATTTTCTCCATTTATTTCTGGATCCCTTATCTTGTTCTTTTCTCCATTTTAACCACTTCTATTTTCGCTAGTCCTCATTTTCTATACTATCTTCCCCTTCATGTTTTTTGTCAAGGAAATGACAGATGCAGTCTAGTTTCTAGTTAAGAAAAAATATTTCAAATTAAACTTGAATGAACACTTAACAACTGGGGAGTTTTATTTAGTAAATTACAGGGTTTTAAGAGTGGTATATCTTACATATCTTACAGTATGTGCTTCTTGGTTTTATGTTTATATAAGCCTTAATATAGCTTGGTAGCACACTACAGAAATGAGTAGATATAGAGAATATATGTTAAAATTTCCCTAAACAATGCCTGCAAGGAGGCACTGAGGCAAGTATTAATTATGCAGCTCCTGAACTGTTCAGCTTTGCCAAATACTGTGACTGAATTTCAAAAGGCAAGACATATGGTAAATGACATTGTGTCTGTCCTAATATAACAAATGTGATTTAATTTTTGTGTAAAGCTATTCTGACAATTTCCTTATGTGATTTACATATGCATTTTATATTAAGCTCTTCCCCCTGAGGCGAATGTTGAGGATTGTATACTATAATTCTATTAGCAAGGGAACACAAATATCATCAAACTTATCAGTTTCATGCTTATATTTGAATGTTCCTTTAAGCATAACTTTTACAGACTATTTAATACTTTGTTTATATTATAAACTTTATGATGATTATTTTTTAAACTTTGCTACAGTATAATTGCTTCTCTTTCTGTCAATTTTTTTCAGGCAATATAGTATAAAGCTTTTGTCTTTGGTTTTTTTTTTGGTTTTTTTTTTTTTTTTTGCCTTTATAAAAGTGAAATAATAAAAGAAAAAAGATGTGTGTTTTTTTCATAAAAAATGGTAAATTTGAGGATGGTGGTATTCTCCTGAAGAGACAGAATACTCCATTTTCCCACTCTCCATCACCCTGAATTCCTTTTTTCTTTTCTCATTATAATGTAGCAAAATTTCTTCTCAAAATGTCAGTCAAACAACTAGTGAGACCCCCAAAGCTCAGCTAGTTCTTCAATGTTCCTGTGGTATTGATAAGCTTTTTTTTAAGGCAAATAGAAAAAGAAAACTGCAATTACTGTGGATCTGCTGCACAGAGCTTCCTCCTGCAGAAATCAGGGAAGTATTTGCATAATCCTTCAAAGGAAGCAGAAGCCCGGAGTGAGGCAGTTTCCTCCCTCTGCAAGGGTTCCTGATCAGCAGTGTGAACGTCTTGTGGTGTCCAAGTTCAGCTCAAGCATCTAGATTTCCTCATAATGCACATGAAATTCCAACTTCAATCTTTCAAATTTAAAAGGGATTTTTCTAACTATTTTTGATTCATAGTAAATTACGACCCGAGGCAATAGTGCATTTCTATAAGTTTAGAGTCTGCTAATCATATGACTCAAGTTCACATTCCTTTCAATGCTTTCAGCACTTTACAACAGCATCTGTAACAATATTTCAAAACCCAGCATGCACATTTGTAGAAATGTGTAGAGATTTGAAAATGTAGAGATGTGTAGAGTTTTGAAAATGTAGAAATTTAGATCAGAAATGTTTCAAAAAATAAAAAAGATCAATAAACCCATATTTTAATAACTAATTAGATGTAAAAAAGTGCTCTCAAAAACACTCTCCTTTTTCCAGATGAAATTTAGCAAGAACTCTTCATATTTTTCAAAAACTTTACTAAAATCCTATTGAAGACTGAAGAAAATCAGTGTGTCTTGGATTCTACCCTAGAAACCTGTTTCATAGAACACTGATGAGCTTCATCATACATGCGCTTAAGAATCCGTGACTCTTCTGGGAATTAGATGATTAAATCGTTCACATATATGTTTCACATGTTTTCTTGTAGTTAAAATACGTATGATTTCAACAGTGCCTGATGGTTGTGTACAAACAGAACTATCTAACCCAGAAGTGTCTTTCAGGTATAATTTTTTTTATGCTTGTTATTGAATTAGCGGGGAGAGTAGTTTTGATTCTTTTTTTATTTTCAAATACCTGGCAGAAATACCTCCTAAGAAATATTTAGAAACATTTTTATCCACTCCTTCATTTCTCATTATAACCTTATTGTCATCAACCTAAATAGGAGCAGAGTGAACATGAAGAATCAAGCTGTCACTCTTTGTAATAGCTGCTACACAGAAAAAGGCCTGTCTAAACAGATCCTATAATCATCATGATTGTAGGATGAAATCCACCTGAAACTGCGGCTCTTAAAAGAATCAAACTTTGAATAATTTAATTTCCTAGAATTTATTAGGAAAATCACTGCATTAAATGGATGAAATGACGTTAATAGAGGTAGGTCAAGAAAGATGGGCTTCAGACAATGGTTTTTTTCCCTGTATCTTTACTGGAGTCTTCTATGCACAAAAATAGGTTCCAAGATCACCCTATTTGTGTTAGCATGAGGCCAGAATATGAAGTGGTGATCACAATGGTTTTCTGGACTGTTTGAGCACCTTTGTCTTTAATATAATTTCTGTTTAATGGTAAAAATTGAAAAATCAGAAGCTTAATAACCAAAAGTGAGAAAACACAGAGGGATTATGCATACACTTGCCTGATTTGACCTTTGGAATTTAAAAAATAACTCTATACATCCTTAAGTAATGATTACTCATAAAAAGATTTGAAAACTTCCCTATGTAATTCTTCTATGACACTATCAGTGGAGCTTTGGACTTTAATTGTAATTTGTTTCTTGACACTAAATTTATCTTATTATATCTTACTGTGTCTTAATGATTTCAATTGCCAGTACAAGCCTGTCATAAGAACAGGCTTGTTCTTATGAGAACAGTTCATAAGAACATAAACCATTGTATTGTTAAAGTCTGTTTTAATTTCTTCTTTTTTAAATACCTTTCAGTTATAATTAATCTTTCTGGTTTTAAAACACATTAATTTTATTACAATGAATAATATGCAACAAATCAGAAATTGAAATAATTTACATAAAGTCATAGAGAAAAAAAGATAAAGCTTGCTGGACCGTGACCACACTGGGAAGAACTAGGTTGTCCACCTTGCAGAGGGAATTCCTGCTGGATTGTAGCAAACAGTTTAAAAATTTACTTCTAACTATATATGGATTGCAAATCATTACAGTTATGTCTACATAAATAACTATACTTACTTAATTACACATTACAGGAAAACTTTGGAAAAGTAATTTGAATACCTAAAGTAAAGCAAGCACATATATATTTGTGAAATATCCCAAACTACACTTAAGATAGGCAATTTGAAGCACCCAGTGGCTGAAAATACTTGAAGAGAAAGATATTGCACTTGCAGCACTTATCTACAGCCACGATCTTCTAAAGAGGAGTGGGTGTGAAGCTGTGAAGAAAAGCAATTCCATTCTCAGTAGGCTACCACAGTACATTTTCAAAAGTTTCTAATTGAAGATATGCTTCATTTGCCTTAGCTATAAAAGAAGTCACATTTACTCATGATTATGTCTGTAAATGACCTCATAAAAAGTAGTCTTGAAAAAAAAACCTAACCACAAAATCAATCCAAAC
Source organism: Sinosuthora webbiana (assembly GCA_013397395.1). Taxonomy (NCBI): domain Eukaryota; kingdom Metazoa; phylum Chordata; class Aves; order Passeriformes; family Sylviidae; genus Sinosuthora; species Sinosuthora webbiana. Next base: position 581,716 of record VXBN01012319.1, read on the forward strand.
AAAAGTAACATTTAGAATGCATTTTTAATTATGTAAAATTTTAAATTTATTTGATCTTATTATCTACCCAATATCAAAAGAGTTAAACTCCATTAAACTCAATAATTCAAAGCTGATTCAATCAAATTCAAATTTGATTGCAGGTATATTATCTTTATTAGGAATATGTTTCATCCTAAAATGAAAAGGCCATAAATCAAGGGTCTCAAAAAAAATACATGAAAAAAATGATAGTATTGTGACTAATGTGTTATTCATAACCAGTATATATAGTGGAGACTTCAGAAAGTTATGCTGAAAGTGTTTATTAAACTAGAACAAATTTATCACAAAATATGCAAGAAAAATCAAGAATTTTGATATAGGTTTTTATTGATTTCACCGACAATTCGTTCTATTTGAATATTTGGACTACAGGGGTTTTAATGCCAGAGCCTAAGCATGCCAAGTCTCATATTTAAGACTCTCAGCTATACTTAAACATACAGAGATTTATGGTTCATTGTGTTAAAGGTGCTTTAATTTGCAGGATTTTAGATTACTTAGGGTTTGGTGGAAATTGTTTTGCTGGGTTGGGTTGATTTTTATTTTTTCGGGGGTGAGCTTTTTTAAATAGGTGGTAGAACACAGAATTCAGTATATTTAAATAGAAAATTAATGTCCTAGGATAAAAACCAACAAAGCAATAAGATATATTAATAACCTTACAAATAATTTGCATAATTTGGCTTCTAGGTAAGTATGGGAAAAGAAAAGGGAAGTGGCAATTTATACAAGTTTGCTTTCATTTTGTGCACTATCAGAATATATCTGGGACATCCTTCCAGTCACACCTCTAGTATAGTTACGTTGACAGTGAGACTGATTTTGTCTAATTTTATATTTCCATCAGCCTCAACTAATCAGGTGAACTTTAGTTGTCAGTGGTAAACAATACTTTTTTCTGATGTGCTTCTTGTTTATTTAAGGATAGATACACGGAAATATATAGATGCTTCTTTTTAAAAAATATGCATTTCTTTCTACTATTTAAGACGTCTACGTTGAGGCCAAGCAGAAATGTGATATGAGCAAGAAGAATACTCTGCTGTTTGCTCACTCAAGAGATGTCCACGCTTCCTTGCCAAGCACTGCTGAACAAAGGCTTTGTTGAGAGCTTTAGCTCATCTTTAAGGCCACAGCTTTGCCTTCTACATAGAATTTTCAGTCAATCCAGAAAGAATAAAACACTGAAAAGCCTACATAGAGGATCAGTTTGCTTCACATTAAAGAACCAGAGCACCTGTGAATTTCATGACATTTCACTGATATTTCTTTTCAGATTTCGTGTTGGAAAAAATAACTTTGTTTCCTAACTTGAAACAGGAATAAATAATGAAATATTGTAAATTTGAATACCAAATCCAATCACATTCATTTATAATTTCTTTCAAGTTTCTAAGTTTTAATTTCTCTATGGAAAGTCTCTGGGAATGTTGCAGTAGTGCTGTTGAAAGTTCTCAGAGCTCAAATTTTGCTGACCATAAAGCAGTATGGTTCAGTGCTGATGGCTCTGTCCTTCATGCGGCTTTCTCCCATCTGTCTCAGCACTCCAAATGGAACACTGCTACCTGCTGGACTTTAGTTCACCAAAAATGTACGAATGAGCCAAATAAGTACCTCTCTACAAATGTATTTTAGAGGTCAATTTATGGTCTTCCTTCTCTGGCATCAGAAAAAGAAGGAAAATACACACAAGTTCCAATATTTTCTTTGCTCTTGTTCAAATAAAAGCAAATATACTGTATCTGATTTTGTTTCAGGGAGTTGTTCATATAACAACACTAAAATGTTTTTTCCTACAGAGTTAAATTTGTGTTGTTTCTTTATGAGTTTTGAACAATGTAGATTTTTCAAAAAATAAACTTTTTAAAGAGATACATAAGCAAATCTGTAATTATCATAATTTAACCCCAAGTGACAAGAAACCATCACTCACTCACTCACTCACTCACTCACTCACTCATTCACTCATCCACTAACTCCTCTGCCCCTTCACAGGGATGAGGAGGAAAATCACAAAAAGGTAAAACTTATTGCTTGAAAGAAAACCAGTTTAATAATTGGAAACAAAAGTAAATTATAACAATAATAATAAAATAACAACAATATTAATATCGCTGTAATGAAAAGGAGAGGGAGATTGAGGAGCAAAGCCCAGCAAGTGATCTTCAACTCAGTTGTTCACCACATGCTGGCTGATGCCCCCTTTGTCCCCAAGCAGTGACTGGCCCCTCATGGACAACTGTCCCCAGTTTATTCGCTGGGCATGTTGCTCTGTGTAATGGAATATCCCCTTGGCCAGTTCAGGTCAGCTGTCCTAACCATGCTCCCTCCTGGCTTCTTGTGCAGCTGTTTTCTGGGAGGACATAGGAAAGTTAAAACTCCTTGATTTAGAGAAAGCACTGCTTAGGAACAACTAAAACATCAGTGTGATATCAATATTATTCTCTTATAAAATTCAAAAAACAGCACTATATCACTATCAAGAAGAAAATAAACCCTATGCTGGCTGAAACTAGGACAATAATGTACTAATTTCCCCCCATTTTTATTACTTGTTCCATTTTCTCTTCTCCTGAGGAAATCTACCTTCTCTCTTCAACAATTATTTGAAATTACTGTGTTAGTTTTGAACTCACGTTTGAAAAAGAAACTAGATGAACTAAATGGAACTTGTGTGTTTGTTATATGCAGTGTACACTTGTGTCACTAAATATAATTGGCATGATTAACTGTGCTTCTGCATAACTTACCAGTTTTTGAGCTGGTTGAACTGAGACAAAAAAAAAAAAAAGAAAAAAAAAGAGGAAGCTTTTTTAGTTCAGTGGAAGTTTTAGTAAGATAGTTCATGAAGTTTTTGTGTTCTTTTCCTTATTTATTTAATTAGGGGCACCCAACAGGCCAACATATGCAATTTAATGGTGCAATTTGCAGAAGTTACGAAAAGCAGAATCCCTGCTGAAAATTTAAAGAGGGAGTGTACCTATTTTCTGCTTCTATTACTTCATATAATGGCTTCCCAGAAGATACAGAATGGCAAGCAAGCAAAATGCTGATGATGCATGACTTACACCAACTGCTTGTGAATTGAAAGCAGATGTGGACAGTGGGAGGCTGACCATTTCTAATACAAGTTACAATATAAGTTACTGGGAAAAAAAAACAAAGTCTACCAGTGGTGTTCAAGAATATGTGTCATAGCTGAAATGTCTCCTTTTAAGAGGGCAGAAAAAATGACAGCTACCACAATAGCAAAAAAGGAAATTGTATCAAACATATAGTGCAAGGAAATAGAAACTATAAATATAATGGAAATAGATAAAGCACAATGGAATTGCTGTGATCATATATGTTGCTATTATGTATCCAATTTATTTTAATTTTCAGCTTTGCAATAAAACCACCAATAGTATTCAAACCTGTAAGAACCATTGTCATTGCACTGATATAAATCCATTACTTTGTACAGAAAAAAAATCTTTGTTAAAGAAGAAGCACATGCTGCACACACACATTGCTGTTAACTATACTCTCGATTATGCTTATGTGCTCTGGAAAAGGGAGGACAACCAGATTTGACTCCACTAGCACAAATTCTTGATTCAGTACACTACTCATTACCTATATTTTCATTGCAAGTTTCATCATTTTCAACTACTACTTATCATAGTACTCTCAATATTTGCAATTCCTTACCTTCCCAGGTGCACTGTATTTCTCTCTTATCGACTCTTTTACAAATCAACATTATTTATGGGTCTTCGGGGTTTTATCATAGCAAAACTTTCTCTAAAAGGAAGATACTCTAAGGGATATTCATAGCTTTTATCTCCCCAGTTGTTTTTGGTATCTAAACAACATAACCTGTTCTCCACCCTCATTTTACTAAACTTCTTTATCAATCAATATTAAATACCCTTAATTAAATAAATAACCTTGGTGTTTTCAGGCTGTACCTGATCCAAGTTTGTATTCAGTGTAGTGCAGTGAAGGTTATTAGTCATCTGAGACTATTTTGCTAGAGCCATGTTAAATCACTTTCTACAAACTGTGACAGCTTTTAACTTTCTCTGCTCACCTTATTTTTCCAGCTCTCAAGAAGTTTTTGGATATGCTTCTAAGAGTTGCCTATTTTTTTTTCCTGTTCACTTCAGATTAAAGTTCCATTTGCCTTGGGCATGTTGGCAGCTTTCAAAGAGTGAGACTATTCATCCTGGTCTGATCCTCATTCCAACTCCATGCTTTTTTTTCTTTTTTCCTGTGAAATTTATGTCTTTTTCTGGAATATGAAACTTTTCTTCCTTTCCTAATACTGCAGTTAAAAATTTATATGACATTTTTGCATCAGCAGATTCACATTTCGATAAATTACTTCTTACAAACTCTTGAAATCAATCTTGCCCTATCACTGTTATTCATTGGGATCTTTGCCAGAGACTTCAGTGAAGAAATGGTATCAATATCATTCATGAGTTTTCAGTATTACTTAAAAGCAGCAACCATTTTGTACATGGAGAGAAAAAAACTATTTTCAAAGTTAGGAAAAGACTGGAGAGCAAATGCATAAGAAGTTCTTGAAATATGCAAAGAAAAATATATTTGAGGAGAAGATCATTGTCTTTTGGGATTGAAGAACTTGGTAGAAATGCAGCTGGTTTTCAGTTTTCCTGACTGTATGTTTAGATTATTAATGGAGGATCAGATAACAGTTCTGATCTAAATCCTAAGATTTTAGAACCAGTATGTATTATTTTTGCTCTCTCAGTTGCTTTACAAATTGCCTTACTTCTTTTTCTTTCTGCTCCTCAAGTCTGAGTGAACTAGTCAATGAATCTACTCAGAAAACTTAGAATAAATAAAATGTTCTCCCCGCACCTGGAGAAGGAGCAGATGCTGTCAGGAGTGATTTAGCACTTCAACAGACTGCTTCTGTCTGCATACCCAGTGACTTTTGCTAGTTCACTTGTCTGATTTCCTTAAAGTATTGGCAGCATATATGTTCTACTTCATGCACTTATCTTTAAAATTAAATTTAATACACTCTAATAAGTTTAGAGTATTATAACAGTATAATATTACTGTTATAGTAATATTATATATAGTAATATTATATATATTATATAGTAATATTATCTCAAACTAAAGGCTTTAATGTGTGAAATAATTGCTACTAGTAATTTAAATAAACAACTCTGGATCCGTTTTGTTACATCATTGCTTTTTTAAAAAAATATGTTTGGTATTTTTTTGTTTTTCAGATAATGAGCTATGTGTGACACACTGCACACTGTCTCTTTCTCTGCTAATCAAGGTCCTTCCTGTCCTTATTTTTCTTCCACATAAAGTATTGCTTCCTAGCAATGGAAGGGTAGGCTACCCTCGCATTCTAGATCACAGGAGGGATGAATGACAGAATGAGCAGTCAGCTCTAACTTCTTCCCCAGAAGGGGCAGAGCTATTTAGTCTCACAAAATATGTTACTTCGCTTTTATTTTTTTTTTTTTTTTCCCTCTGTTTATCCTACAGAGTCCAGGATAAACTTTCTAATTTTTATTCACTACCATGATAGTTCAGATAGATGAGCCTACACATCTGCCTAGCGCTCTGTATTGTAACTCAAAGCTTTGTACCATACTCCTTTGCTCCAAGAACACATGATCTGAATCCTTACAACACCTCACAGAAGGTACTTAGATATCTAATCCTCATTAGTCTCACTAAGATTTATGGTTTATGGCCTCAACTGAATGGAAACATTTCCAATCCCTGATCCTGCAGCAGCAAGGTTAAGGAGTTCTTCATCGGTGAACTGAGGGTAGACCTTGATACAAAATATGACTGTCATTAATTATTAGGAAAACATTATTATAAGCTTACCATAGCATACTCATGCAAGATGACAGAAAATGGAAAATTTGTACCCAGTCTTCTTAATTCCAAAGTTCAAAGTAAAAAAACAATTCAGCACTTTCCCTTGAGTTATTGTCTATTGTGGATACATTCATTGCCTTTGTTAATTCAAAGTAATTAGCAGTCCTAAATTTTGCTCATGGTATGAAAACAAGTTAGTTAATCAAAATGTTGTCTAAATAAGGGGAAGTGTTATGCAGTACAGAAGTGCTCATCATTTATGAAATAAGATCTTCCATTTGAAAAGTTCTTCAGAATTCAGAAAAGCTATAAATTGCATCAAGCTTGGGGTTATTTTTCTGCTTTTTTATCTAATTATGCTTTATCTTTCAAGAAACTGCTTCTCAATACCCTTTTTGTTCTGAAAAAAGCCCTCCAGAAATCAAAGCTGCTTATCTCCATCACTGTGGCTTATTTACTTACCTTCATCTTACAGAAATGTGTGACAGGCTTCCTGTCCCACTGGTGCCTCTGTGAATGACAGCAAGATGTTTATATTTCCAGTCCATAACTGATGGATTAAATGCATCTAAAACTTCTGCCTCTGGTATTTGAGGTGTGTGCATTAATATGTGTGACTATACTAACTCACATAAATGTTAATTACTGACATTATCCATTTGTATTCACAAGTATTGATCACTCTTATTGGCTTGGTTTCCTACACTCTTTCTATTCTTTCAGTTAGAACTCTTTAAAATATCCTAAATATGTATTTTTATATTTACAGTCCATGTCATGGAGTCAATCTCTTTCATGAAAAGTTACTCCTTTATAGATTCTGCTTGACGTATCATTTCATGAATGAAGTTATAATCTTGAATATATATATTGCTGCTTTGCAACTGGATGATGCATGTGGTCAGCTGGCCTTTGCTCTGTAACCTGGTGTGTAAGGCCCAACTTTGAAGTAGCCACCCTGAAAAAAATTATTTTCTGTATTGCAGAGAGTTTTTGTAAAAATTAATATACTAGAAGATGCTTTTTAAACTTAATCCCATGCAGTGGCCTGTGATATATCTATTTAAATCTGAATTTCCGATACAGTAGAAGTACCTATTTTTGCTTTGCTTTTAGAGATGAAACTATGGTCACACAAAGACAACTGAATTTCAGTTTTTAGGAAAAGCTTTCTTTCTGTTTTCTGCTTTACATTCTGAACAGAAGAATGCAAGGGAGCATGTAACCACAGAGGGACAAAATGGTTTGGGTTGGACAAGGCCTTAAAAACCATCTATTTCCAACACTTCCCCAGCCATGGGAAGCCATACCCTCCACTAGATCAGGTAGCTCAGGATCTCATCCAATTTGGCTTTGAATTGTCATGGTTATTACTACATTTATTAGAAGATTCTCATCCCAAATATTACTGCTGAGAAGCTATTAAAAAAAAGGAAAAGTTCAAAACCACAAATAGTTAATAGTGTATTTTTTATGCCAGGTGCAATCAAGTTTGTTGAATAACATTGCATACTACAATTAAGTGAGACCTTTTTTAATAAACCACATAAATAATAAAAGAATGAATTCTGTAGTTGTAAAGAAGAGAGGATTTTACCTGCAGGTGGTATGTGGAACTATAGAGTCCATTGCAAAGTGTTTGAAAAATAGAAATTGACTAGTAAGAAATATCTTCAGAAAGGCTTGTATATTTTATGGTTTTTTCTGAATTTTACTACTAAGATGGTTGAACTGAGGTGACTCGAAAATTTTTCAAGCCAAGTATATTAATTTGACACAAAGAAAACTATATAGATAAAGCTTTGCACTTAGTATAATAATATTGTCTCAGAGCCCTGAATGAAATTACACTCTGAGGAACAGCTTTAAAAAAAAATTTATCTTTTTTTTCAGTTTTCTCCTCCCCCTTCCCCCCACCCGATATATTAATGCCTATTATATTTTATACAAACAAAAAAATGAAAGTACATGTGTGTGAAGGAATTATTTGATCTATCATTGGAAAAAGATGAGTCATGAATTATTTAAATTGTATAAGAAAAACTTTTTTGGTTTCTATTTTCTGCTTTTAAAGAGCTGCAGTTCCAGCGCCGTGAGTCCATAGGTAATTCTCAATTAATCATTTCCCAGTATTAAATTAATTTTAAATGAGAGCAGATGGGATGTGTTAGATTCCTTGGGAAGTCATGAAATGTGCTGGTTTTTTCATAGTTTCTATGGTGCTTGAGAGATTTAGCTGTGTGTGGTTTTTTGTGTCATTATGACAGATTTTTTTTTGGAGGGGGTGGGTTGTTTGGGTTTAGTTGCTGTTGACATGTATCACACCACTAATAATAATGCTATAATTTACATGACAGCTCCTAGACTAGTAATATTTTGAAAAAAAAACAAAAAAAAAAAAAAACAAAAAAAAAAAAAAAAAAAAAAAACAAAAAAAAACCAAAAAAAAAAAAAAAAAAAAAAAAAAAAAAAAAAAAAAAAAAAAAAAAAAAAAAAAAAAAAAAAAAAAAAAAAAAAAAAAAAAACAAAACTTCACTGATTAGTTTTGCCTGAATTTTTAGGACAACAATTCAGGGATATATTGTAGTGTTCTAGAAAACTCATTTTGAACATGGGGAGGCTTATGTAGAATGATAACTGCTGCACAAGTTCCTGTTATTCATTTAGGTTAATAATGGACAGAAAATATTTTATATTCTTTCTTTTAAAGTTTTGAGGTTGGGAGTCTTTTGAGGGCTTCTGTGGGTTAAAAAATTAAGGAAGATTTGCTGCTTTCTTTACTCTTTAGAAATTCTCATGTATATGAAAAATTATTGTAAACATATTCCTAGATTAAGCTTGATTCAGTATGTGAATTTATATCAATTTGAATATATAATTAATTTAAAAGAAAAAAAATTATACTGCACTTCAAGATTTCATTGTAAATTATCAAAAGAAACAAGACATTTTGCAATAGTATTTATATTATTTTATTTATATATTTTTTTGTCTTTTAATGTTGGGTATTTGGTATAATTTCATGTGCTGGAGTGGGTGGACCAAATAGACCAGTAACTCTCCAGTGTCCCTTAGTTTCGTATTCCTTAATTTAAAATCCCCTTGCTATTCTTATTAAGGTCTCACATCAAACTAGGAATATATAAACATAAGATTAAACATCAGAAATGTTCTGACTCTCATACACAGTTCTGTAGGAGATTACTGATTAACAGGAACAAATTGATATGAAGTAGCTGTTGATTTAGGAAGAAAAAAATAAGCACTCTTTGCATACTGAAAAAACAAACAAACACAAAAACAAAAAACACAAAAAATCCCCATTTTGAATAATGTTCTAGATACAGAAAATTCAAATTCTTGATAACTAACTCACTTAGTCTTGATAAGATCTAAAGCCCATTCATCTGTATTTTTAATGCTGCAGTAGCTAAGACTATTATCGCACTAAAAGTAGAGCTGATGTAACATTTTAATGATAGCAAAGATCTTTATTTACCCTTTGCTTAAGTGGGAAATAGTTGTAACGTTAAGTGACATTAAACTGAGATTTCAAGTTTTCTCATGTTGATTTTAGAAAGAGTAAAAACAAAAATCAAAAAACCTTTTGTGTTTTTCTGTCAGAAATAATGGAAGAAAAAATGAAAAGTTCAATATTACAAGTATCACATAGGTAGGTATGGCACCGGAATGTGAGGTGCAGATTGCCCAGGTTTGTAAATCAGAAGTAGAGCTGGAAGTTTCCTCCTGAGCTTGTTTAATTCCTTTCCTCTAAACAAGGTTCTACTCTACCTTCCTCATAGGGAAACAGCCCAAACTTTGTCCAGATTGTTGATAAAGTAGTAACACTTCTGTAGGCTCTTTACAGTGTTCAAATACTGCCCCTGTTATCTTCCTTTTTTTCTTTTCCCCCAATGGATCATAAATTAATTTTTCTGCAGATTTTATTTCTTCTTCTAGGGATGCGAAGAATAATTATTTCCATGTCCATTACTTCAGCTTATTGTATATTTGGTTATTATGTTTTTCCCTGAACTATGTAATAACTTGTATTGTGTTCCTGTAATAAACCTAAATTCATTATTTATTTGAACAAATTCTATTTATTTTAATGATTTTTTCCAATATTTTAAATAGTCCAGACAAAATTACAAAACAATTCAGTTAGTGATATTTATCACTCAAGAATCTTAAAAACAAAACAAAAAAAATTAAATTGATCTTTGCTGACAGTGTTGTCATAAACACAGGTTTAAAATTGTGGTCATCTTCAGGAATAAAACACTGATCCCTGACCCTAAACATACATATGTGCTTAATCAGATGTAAAGGAATTAAATTTTTTGATCCATTAGAGAAAATAGAATTTCAACTAACTTGGAACTGGCCTAGTAAAAATCCTTTTGCCTGAAAATTTTTATTATTCAAAAAGCATACAAAACTATCAAAATCAATAAACATCATCATTAAGAGACTATATCATTCATCCCTAAAAATATAATCTCCTTTGGTAGAATGCAGGATGTCGAGATTTGCTTTATTCCCAGTTCTGCCCTCTATATTTTCCTTTTCCCCTATCCCTAACTCATTTATTCCACACCACTTACCAGACTCACCTCAAGCATTTTGTCTGTGTTTCCACTTTGATTCTGCTTTAGCCTAAGTAAGTGTGAAGGTCAGGAGTTGGGGAACTGATGGGCATCCTAGCACATTTCAGGAGCAGGAGGTCTTTTAGATTCACCCTGGTCTGGTCATATGGACTGACTGCCTATCTTTTGTTGGAATATTTTACCTGTGTTCCTGGAGCACATCTTATTCAGCTACACACACAAAAACATGCAAACACATATATATTTAGATAGATGGATAGATAGATATAAGCTAGAGGTACTGTTGAGTAACTTTTATACTCTTTTCTTTACAAAAATGACTGCCTTTCTCCATCTTTTGATTCCTTTAATTTTTTTATGCTTCACTTTTTTAAGCTTTTAGCAACTGTTAAATATATCTTTTCTATCTATATGTTTATATAACCTAAAGGCTAAATCTTCTGGGTGTACAAGAGATACAAAAGAGTGAAAAGAAAATGTCAATCTCCTTGTTATTTATAACAGCTAAGGTAGAAATACATGGAGTTTTTTCCCATGTAAAAGTTGAATGTTTCTGAGAAGTGTTCCATCAAACACTTTCCACAACAATTCCATTATTAATAGTGAAAATTCAAAAGTAGGTAAGTCTGACTAATTAAGCCTTGGAATAAAGCGAAGAAATACAGCAACTATGAAGTGCTTATTGCACTTCAAAACTCTGTCAGTGTCGGAATGCTATTATAATAGCTTAGAGGGAGGTCACATATGTGCCAGCAGTCGTGGCAATACAGCCCCTTCTGAAAAGGGTAAATTTGACCTCAGGAGGAATATATTGTTGCACAACTAACAACTGAATGTGAATGAACAAGAGCTCCAAGGAGGAAAAAACCCTCAGAAATACTTGCATTCAAGAAGACTTCAGAGGGTTCACTGGATCCTGAAAATGTATAAGGAGAAAATTGCAGCTTACAACAGTGTTTCCTCAGGGCTACTTTGAGAAAAAAATAGAAGTTGTATTTGCCAATCTTGCTTGTCCACTGACACTTACCTTGAGAATGTGTTAATATCCAGTATACAACAATTATGACTGGTTGGATTTTCTCCTAGTATAACAATATAAAAGCCTTCACTGAAATCACTTTGTTCTCTATCTTATATTCTGCCATAAGGAAAACAATTTTTTTAATTCTTATTTTTTATCAAAAAGAGCTGGTTTAATGCTTTAGTTTTCAATATGCTAATCTTCAAAAGAAACTTAATTTTAGGTAGTTTTCATGGTCATGGCTTGTTCTTTGGAATTTTCAGTTATTGCCTTTGCAGTTTGACCGCTTTTATGAGAATTTCTCCACAGCAAGCGCATGCTGTCAAGTGCTTAAAATCTGTCACTGTGTTCTTGATTCAGCTGTTTAATCTGTGAGAGCTAAATTCTGCTTCAAAATTTGCAAGTGTGAAAGCATTCAAAAAAATGTCTGCACAAGTCTGCATGAGTGAAAAATGTAACCTCATCTATCTTAGATGTGCAATGCTGTGATCAAAACTTTAATCATGAGTGACTTGCAGTCAAAGCAGATAGAACATGACTGGCTGTATCTTTGTGGTCTTTGATACCTATTTCTTCATTTCAGCTAGAGCAGACACTGAAATTCTCCTTTAAAAGCAGTTTGGCTTCTAGATGCACCTGTACTTATTAAATATATATTTATTTATTATATTTTTATTTATCTATATATATTTTTATATATTTGATCACTTGTTGGAATCAAGAGCATAAATATTCACAGAACTGACAAAATTTACACCAATTTAAAGGAGCTCAAAAAGTAAATTTCCAGAATTGTTAATGGTTTATTCATGTCTTAATATATTCTATACATACCATCTTCTCATTTCACTAAAATATTGCAAAATACCTAGAAAAATCAGTGCTTTTCCACACAACTACTGTTGATTTTTATCTTTTTACCTACTTTTACGACAATAATTCCTAGAGTGTACAATCACCTGCTATTTAAAAACCAATATTTTAGTTGATATTTTTACGCCTTCTGGTTCATAGGAAATTTATTTTATACTTTTCAATTCATATTGTAAAAGGAATACTCTTTTGTTACTGATTTCTGTATGCTGAGGATTTTCAAGTATGCTATTACCTGCTTTTTATTTTTTGCCATAAAAACTTAATTTCTACAAATTCAGAAAGAAATGAATTTTCAATAATTATTAAAAAAAAAATCTGGTTTGGACATTACTCTCTGGTTTGATTTCTGAATACCTTTTGTCATAAGGTTTCTATTTGTCATTGGTAAAAAGGTTAGGCTGACTACTTCAACAGACCTGAATTTAGGCAGATATTGTATTTCAATTCTGTGTAGCAGACGTTAATTTTCAGGTTTGAGTGCAGCTGTCATGCTTTATAATTTTAATCTCTGTTAAAATAGTTTATAATTCTGCATTTACACTTTTTTTTTTCTTTTTTTTTTAGCAGTTATGTACTTAATCATTGTCTCTACTCATACTTCTTAAAAGGTTTCTGGAAAGATTTTCAGTAACTAACTGTTTTTTCCATTGTTGCCTATCTCCGAAGTCAGAATATTGGTCTGACACAGCAAATTGCCGTGTCAGAGCTGTGTGGTGGAATCAACACGCCGGAGCAAAGGAATGTCATCCATAGGCATCCTAAATAAAGATATCATTTCTCTTTTCTTGGAACTAGATGTTCCATAGGGACCATGACAGGCTTGAAAGGTGAGCCTCTGTGAAGCTCACAGAGTTTAACAAAGCAAAGTTCAAAGTCCTACACCTGAGTCATGGCAATCCAAGACACACAGCCTGGGTAGAGAAGTGACTGAGAGCTACCCTAGAGAGAAGGACTTGGGGATGATGGTTGAAGAAAAATTCAACATGAGCTGGCAGTGTGCGCTCACAGCCCAGAAAGTCATTGTTGTCCTGGGCTGCAGCAAAAGGAGTGTGGCCAGTGGGTCAAGGCAGGTGATTCTCCCCCTTTATTCTGTTCTCCTGAGATCCCACCCGGACAACCATGTACATTTTTGGTGTCCCCAGCCTAAGGACATGGAACTGTTCTGGAGCAAGCTCAGAAGGCCACGAAGTTGACAAGACGACTGGACCACCTCCCCTACGAAGAGAGTCTGTAAAAGTTGGGGCTGTTCTGCCTGGGGAAGGTTGTGTATAGATCTCATGACAACCTCCAGTATATGTAGGGGGTCTACTAGGAAGATGGAGGGGCTCTAGCTCAGGAACTGTAGAGATAGTAGAATGGGTTTAAAAAGAGGAAATTTAAGTTAGATAGTAGGAAAGAATTTTTCACGGTGAGGGTGGTAAGACACTGGAACAGGTTGCCCAGCAGGTTGTGGATGCCTGAACTCTGGCAATGTTCAAAGCTGAGTTTGAACAAAACCTCAAGCAACCTGGTTTAGTGGGAGGTGTCCCTGTCCATGTCAAGCGTGATTGACAGTCGATGTTTTTTAGCTTATATTCCAATCCCTTAACATTTTATGACTCTATTATTCTTCTTTTATTTCAAGAAATCTGTCTCTTTATATCAATAAATTTTATTTTCCTGTCATAATTTCCCATTCATTTTATGACAGAAGAAATGTGAATTTAGGTAAGTCTAAGGCAATTTTTTTTCTATTGTCTGTGAAGAGTCTCTGCTATAGTCAAGTCTTCAGTGTACTGTTCTTGAGATTCTGAAGGGGTTTTTTTGTTTAGCTGTGTTTTTTTTCTGACTTCAGGAATTAAACATTTAGGCTATGCAAGGAACCTCAGTGAGACATTACAAATCACAGTAGTGCTGTGACAAAGGACTACTCAAGGCTATTTTGTATTTTGTTCACAAAAAGGAGGATGACAATAATATCTATTCCTATATGGACAATGTCTGATTCATGCACAATCCCCTGAAAATAATAAGGATTATTATTCCATATAAACCTCCTCTTACATGCTCCAAACCTGTTTCTATTCATCTGGCTGGCCAATATGTTCCACTATACCATCTGGGAACTTGTCATTTCAGATCACGACTTGTTTTCTAAATGCTGCATGCAGAAGTTGCAAATAGCATTGTATAATACCTTTAATTATTTGTAACATGTTCTAGTCCTCTAAAATAGATACTAAGTTAGTGATTCACATGGTGTTGGGTTGTTGTTTTTTCTAATTGTTTCTCTCTTTCTTTTATTATTATGTATGTTATAAAAATGAGTTTGTGAGAATTAAGTCATTGCTTACTGGCACTTTCAACATGGCCATATCGAGCTTTTTTAAGAGTATAGCTGTGCATTTTTATACTTCAGAAATAGGGTTATTTTTTAATGTCATGTCTTAAACGTGAAAGACAGAACCTGACCTTAAAATACTCTTTTTTTACATTCCATGAAAGTCTTTTCAGAATAAACTTTATAACCAGCATTACTTATAATTGGTGAGAAAACAGGAACTGTTTTTAGGCTTTTAGAAGTATTATCAGCAGTAAAAACTGCAAGTCATAGACATCATTTTTTCTTAATATTTATTTGGTATGTGACGTGATTGATAACGAAACGTCACCAAGAAAGATGCTTCTCTGATTAACACAATTATAAAGTTTAAGGTATATGAAGCCATAATCAATTAATGGTGTATCAATGGTGCACTACTTATTAGAATTCTATTCTTTGTGCATATTTGCCCTATCTTTTCAACAGTTTTTGAAGATCGGAGAGCTTCGAGCCAGCAATGCTGTGGAAGTTTAACTTTCCTCTTTATCTTGCTAACCTAAAGCAAAAATACCAACATGCGTTTAAAAATGTATATGGACGACTGAAAACTGATGAAAATATGCAATATAGAGTTCATAAAACATAATCCTTGCTTTTTTGACAGTTCACATTGCTTTTTTTGATGGCCAAAAATAATACTGTGAAGAGTGTGAGCGGTAAGGTTTGCAGTAAATAGTTTTTGAAGAAGCTGTGAAAAAAGGAAACACAAAAGCAAGTTCTCAGAAGATATATCAGCTGCCAAAATTAAAGTGGATACATTATTCAGTACTGAAAATATGATTCTGTTTTGCTTTGCTTCGGTTTTTCAGCTTAGCTACTTGTGGAAAGTTTAACATGTTGACTGACTTAGAATGGAAAAGAAACTCAGTAGCTAAGATTATCAAAACTGAAATGGTGTTTCAGTATCATATACTAGGGAAGAATTCTGAGAAAAGCAGAACTGCTTTGCTGGTAGTGAAATTAAAATCACCTAATTCCTTTGCTTAGATTCCCCGGGGACCTTGAATCTGGGCTTGGGGCTGGACGCACTCCTAATATCTATGGTACAAGAAGTGTTTAGGTTTTCCTGTGGTTTTGATGTCTGTAATGATGCCCTACCCTGCAGGGTTCTTGGTGTTCAGTGTGGTTTGACGTAATGCTTAGCCTTTATTTCTGCAAATACAATGAAAAAGATCACTCTACTTTACTTACTCAACCCTTCTGTGACACCATAGAATATCACATGTTTTCACTTTCCTATATTTCTGTAAAATTTGATCAAAATTCGCCATGTTAAAAAAATTATTAGAAGAAATAAAGCTTATTTTCTTATGAAAACACCTGAAAGTAAATGCAACAACAATTGAAAAGAAACAAGTTGCAGGAGGAAAAGGAAAATTTTATTGCAAGCACATGGCATAATAAGGAAACATGGATGAATTATTAAGTAAAATGCTCAAATGTTAGGAAGAGCATAATTTTGTTATACCCCTTTAGTTACTCTTTTCTGGACATTTTTTGGTCTTCCACTCACAAAAATTAAAATGTCTAGCAATAAATTATCACCTTGTATTTGGATGCAATACAGTATAATAAAAGTAGCCTTATTTTGTAATAATATTGAAAAAATTATCTCCTGATGTTCAAGAAAAGGCTTCTTCTTTATTTATGGAGTAGCTGGTCAGTATATAATGACTATCCTACAAAAATATTTTTAATATTTTTAAAACACTGCCTGAGAGAGAAAAACAAAAAGACAAACAATGATGAAAACAAAACAAAACCCAGGGAAAATTGTAAAACCTCACAAAAAATGGAAGTGTAAACCTTTTCCCAGGAAAGTGTATGTGCCAAGTATGTATTACTATTCTTTATTGCAGCTCACAAAAATTTATTTTTCAGTATAACTTAAAACATAGAAATTATGCCTTATCATTAAACAGAAACAATTTTTCTTTTCTTTCTGCCAAACCCAATAAGTTTAAGGAATTTATAGTTAAAGTGTCAACTACTGTCAAGTCTAAACCATTTTTCAGAAATAAAATTATCTTTAAGAGAAATAAAATAATTTATTATGTCAAGATAGACTTACTGCCATAAGTGTTTTTATACCAGTGTAGGGGAAATTTTTGCACAACCCCTATTTACAATTACCAGAATATAACAAAAGAGTCTTGGGAGTATTTTAGGACAATTTTTTGGGGGGTTTCTTTCTTGCTACTCTCACCTTATACTCTTAGACTGTTTTTTAATTAATGCTCCAAGTTATGGTATTTCTTTTTCACACTTAGCCATTTCTTATCTTTGCTTGAAATACTGAGGTTTTCATAGGATCTCACAGAATCACAGCATGGAAGAGAACCTCTGGTGGTCATCTGGTCTATCCCCTCATCATGCAGGTCTGCCCAGAGCCAGTTGTTACCCAGGACCACATGCAGGTAAATTTTGAATAACTCCAGTTATTGGTGAAGGCTCCATAATCCCCCTGGGAAACCTGTACTGTCACTCACAGCAAGTGTTTCCTGATATTTATATGGGACATTTGTGCCTGCTCCCTCCTGTGCTGTCACAGACCAGCACTGAAATGAGCCTGGCCTTGTCCTCTTTCACCCTCTCTTCAGGTATTTATATACATTGATGGGTTCCCCCCTAAGCCTTCTCTAGGCTAAACTGTCCCAGATCAAGGTATGTCTGCCTTTCAAGCTGGAATACATGGACACTTATGACATTAGATGTTAAGAAAACCCATGCTCTAAACCTTAATCTGCCTGTGCTCAGTTGGCTGTAGTGACTCCATCTGTAACATACTCATCATCATTAAAATTTCACAAGTAATACAAAGAAACTTAAAACCATATGGAAGTTCACTATACATAATTTTGATCCAATACAAGGAGAATTTTTCATCACCTTTTATCAAAATTAGCCAATGACTTTGCAATGTCATGTACCAAGCAGTACTTGCATATAAAAGTTGTTAAAATCAATAAGTGCAATGTAACATAATCCTACATCTGCTAGAAACAAATTGAGATCTGATAAGAGCTTCAAACTTAAGACTAGGGATATAAAGGAAGCTGCTTTCTGCAGCTGATACTGTCGGTTTTTCTTTCTTTTAATTCTTATATGTAGAAAAAAAATCATTCCAGAAAAAGAAGGTAAGCATTAACTGCAAATCATAAATATTGAATTACTGTTTTTACAAAGGTAGTAAAGGATGCAATATTTCTATTTTAGTCCTCTTAGGAGATGTAAGTAATGTAGTGAGTAAGAAAATTAGTCTTTGTGAGGAAATCTGAATACACATTTCACCTTCCCACGACGGTGCAGTTGTAGGAAAAGAAAATGCATTTTCATGAGAAACAGTGGTATGCTTGGATAGAAACTTCAGGTATGAAGTGTCATCCACTATCACCCTCAAATCCTTCTCTGCAGGGCTGCTTCTTAGTTTATTCATCGCCAGCCACTACTAACACTGCCCTGACCCAGGGGCAGCAGCTCACACTTGGTCTCGTTGAACCACATGAGATTCCTTTGGGTCTACTTCTTGAACTTGTCTGGGTTTCTCTGGATGGTATTCCACCCTGCAGGTGTGGCAGCTGAATCACTCATCTTGATGCCATCTGTGAATTTGCTGAAGGTGAACTCAATCCCTTCATTTGTGCTGTTAAAAGATTAGGTAACGCTGGTCCTGGTCTGGACTGATGAGAGAGAAGGAATTTGTGGGGGGCTATTTCAAAGGTTTTACAGAAGCCCAGATAAATTATATCTGTGCCCTTCCCTTGTTCACTGACATTGTCATTCCATCATCAAGGCTGTTTCTAAAAAAAGGGAGTGGGAGTCGAGGGGAAGTAGGTATGTTATGTTAGGCTGTGCACTGGATTTGTCTGAGATAGAGGACCCTGTGTGGGACTGAGCTGCCTGCCATGGTTAAACGACAGCAAGGTATTAAAACAACAGGGATAGCAAGACATAATTTAGTAGGTGGCTTAAAAACTCAAGGCTAATTTTTTACTTTTGGAGCTCTAAGTGAATAGTGAAGTCAAAACACCTGTTTCCTCTTTGTTGGGCACAGCTCAAATTACAACAATTTTTTTTTAACTTCAGGTACTCGGGGAAGATTTTGACTTTTAGTATTGTGTGATAACACACACTTAGCCACTGCAACTCCAAGTTTAAAATTGCCTTTAATATTTACCATCTTCACAGCATAGGAATTAAGCAGGTTTATTTGATATTATATAAATTATTACATTTCTATTGTACACATATTTGGGAAATGGTGTTTATACAAAGACATTGGATAGATTAATAAATCCTCATATGTTTGAATTAAAAATGGTTGGGTTGCTAGCCAATATAGAAGAGTTTATAAAACAGCTGAAATTAATGGCAAAAAAGACTTACACAGCCACCTAGCACAGTCCTCTGAGTTCTGTGTAGTGTCATTACAATGAGGATAAATGATTGTCATGGTACTTCCCTTGGGTGGCTTTTTCAGAATCTAATCAATTTCATCGTTCCATCGAATCCATGTTTGAAATCTAATTTTCAAATGTAAAACTTCTCCCAGCCTGAGATAGCTTTTATGAGTTAAGAAAAATGCATTTAAGTACTTTTCACCTTGTAGTTTGGCTCCAACAAGAACTGAAGCACTTAAGGGCTGATTTGTAGAATGTTTTCCATGCCTTGCAGCCAAACTATACTCCTCATAGTTTTCAGGGGTTTCTTCCCTGTTAAATTTCCACAGATATCTTTTCCTTAATCTATTAACAGCTGAATGTGTTGCCTTCAAAAAGTACTTGAAAAATTAATACAGAAAGCAGCTTTGGTGAACTTACCACAAGTAATAAATTTACCAAGACCATTCTCTTTATTGACATTTTTAAGCAATATTATTCAAATTTATTTTAGAGAGAAGGGCATAAAGATTTTTAAAATCTTTAAAACAATATATCTTAAATAATTTCAAAACTTTAAAATAATATCTTTTATATTGACCCTTTTTTAAAAGTTCAAAGTGTTATGTTCCCTTTGAGAAATGAGTTAGTGGAATTAGATTGTGTGGTTTCTTTATCCAAAATGCAAGGAAAATAGCAAATCAACAGAACCTATAGATGGAAAAAAAGTGACATGATATCATTGAAAAGATTTATTTTTCTGCTTATAAAATTTGATTTGGTCAAAGGTAATATTATGTCCTCTGCATTTTGGTCTATTTTGGTCTATTTTTACTGTTTTCAAATGTGCTAATGTCTGTGCTAGACAGCTTTATTGACCTTTGTTTTTAATTTCATAGTATTTTAATATAATTTTCAGAATTATAATTATGTTTTGTATTTTTTTTAATCAGTGTATCACTGGGAAAGAAAAGACAGAAAGATAGTTTAATGCTTCCCAAATCTGATAATGCCATATGATCATTCAAGAAGAGTTTTCCTATTTGATCAGCTGTGATTATAACTTTTGAAGCTTTGATCTTGGAGTTTGATCAATTTTTTTTTTTTTTTTTTTTTTTGTTTTTTTTTTTTTTTTTTTTTTTTTTTTTTTTTTTTTTTTTTTTTTTTGGTCAGACTGAAGTTTACAGTAAGAAAATTCCATTTTGTTGGAACTACTAAGTTCAGGAATTTTAAAAATACAGAAATTATTGTATTTCCCTGAAACATAATACTTATTCTAATTTTATGCATTTAGAACTTTTTGTCTTTTTTTTTCTTTTTGCATAATGCTCTTCCATTACACCATGAAGCAAAAATTGAGAACAAGAGTAGTAATCTCTGAAATAAATAATTTCATCTTATAAGGCATATAAAAGTATAATAACATCAGTTACATCCAATACTATTTTAGACATCCTGAAATTTCCTTTTTTGTGTCTCTTCATTGTCTGTAAAGACTGGCAAGCACTGCTAGTCTAGATCTAGACAGCTAAGTTAAATTAGGCAAATGTTGTCCAAGAATTCTTTGAAATAAAAGTCCTTGAATATGTGCTTCTATACCCAACCTTCATCCATGATCCTTGACAAAAGTGCTGGTTTCCCAAAATTCAGGCTTGTGATTCAGAAGTCCCTTTCTCACACTGTTTACTCATGTACGAAGTGACATTTCACCACTGATTGTAACCAGTTCTGTACTGGTGATTGAGAAAAGAGATCAACTAACAGCAGATGCAAGGAAACAGGGGTTGATTACTTGCTTAAATGTATGTACAATTAATACATGGAATTATAATAATATAAGTACTCTTTATTATGTATTACTAAATTAAAGTCAGGGTATTCCCCCCAGTTGCTTAGGAATAATTAATTGGTTTATGTTTTATGCAGGTTGTAATATAAGTATTTACAATGCATTAAAATATGCATACAAATAATGCTCCTAAAATGACTTATCTTAAAAAGTGTATATTTTTAAAACAAGTATATGTTTTCCCATTGCCATTTAGCACACAACATGAGAACTTTCCACTTTCAGCCTGCAAATATGTAATACATGCACAGCTGAAAATTAATTACTGGAGTGTTCTGTATGGCTTTCTCTCCCCACAAAGAATCCACGTAATTGTGCTCTATAGCAATGGACTGGATGCCTGCAAAGAAATGAACTCGACTTCTATGGACATGGATAATATTACTTCAAAGCAGCTTCTAGCAGAGAACATCATGCTGCCAGTCATTAAAAATTGACTTCAAGGGACTCACAGGTGCTGTGTATAAATGAATTTTATTTTATAGAATTAAATTGATCCATATTCCACAGAGGAGAAATATAGAATGTGAGCAAGTCATTGCCAATCCTAACATTTCACTCACTGCATTCATAGCTGCAATCCACCTGCTTCTTTTCTACTTATGCATCATTTATGTGTTATTTATTTCAATCAGTTGTGGAGTTATAGTTTGATTACTGCATTCCTACTCTACACCTGAGAAATACGGTTTGCCTTCATTTGACAGAAAGCCCATTAGTATATAGTTTTTATTTTGTGCTCCATACCTTTGTTATTCATAGTAAGGAATTACCCACTCAAGCAGACAAGTAAAGCAATCTGGATTTGTTTTATAATAAATTGTATCATATTATGCCCAGAGGCCAGAGTAGAAAGAGTTTGTTCAATAATAAGGTCGGTTCATTAAACATTTGAGTATTGTGTTTTCTCCCAGAGTTACATGCTGATTTCATATAGAGTAATAGTGTTTGCTTCTGTTAGTACATGTTCCTACAGGCATAGATTTAGCATTTTACATATCACCATCAATAGTAAAAATGGGGGGAAAACACTTCTTAAAAAAAAAATAATCTGTGTAACTATAAGTACCTGTGAATTACTAAATGACTTGTTCTGAATTTCAGAGCAGGAAGGGAGAGGGGAAAAGATTTGTGTGGTTTATATTTGTCCTGTGACAGAGTATCAGCACAATGTGGAGAACTTACACTGTCATTTTTACTCTCAAATTGCATAGCTTAAAAGTGCAACCGCAATACAGTTGATTTTGAAACCCTGCTTCAGCTGAAATTTTTTACACCTGTTATTTGCAATTCTTTTTTTTTTCCTTCTCTTCGAAACAAATTATGGTCATTGCATACACATGGATAACCAGCAGCATTTCAGCTCCCTAGAGTTAATGTAAGCCAACGAAGTTATTTTCCCCTGTATCAGAGAAGTGCCAAGCTTGATATATGGGCTGGACATGGAAGCTGTTGAAATCCAGTGTTCTGTTCCTAGCTCACTCCTGAATACCTCTAAAAATCAAATGTTCTTCTCAACTCTTATTGAATGGCATATCACACAAGTTTCAGCTTCTTCTGCTGGTCTGACACATACTAGTCTGACAACTTTTTTCTGTGAAGAACTGTTTTCATTATGCTCTTTGCAAAGTGCTTTGGAAAAAATATACAGTATATTTTAATTGTTAAATTTGCTGAATAGCAGTTGCCAGATACATCACAACAGCTTTTTAGAATGACTGTACTAAATGAATGAGGCTCATAACAGCCAGCTATGCTAATTACACCGTTTAGGAAAGGGAAAATACTAACACATATTTACTTGGTGATGACTAAAGACATTCAAAATTGCAAAGCAAGGGAACTGTTATCTTCAAATTTTGTTAGAACTCAAGAACTTTTTAAAAAGTCTGTGAAATTATGTTTCAGAAATGCTAGTCCATATGCTGTTTTAAAACCAAAATATATAACTCGTGTCAGGCAGCCTGGAGCATTTTCTGTCTCCTTCCTCTGCAGAAAGAAGCCAAAATTTCTCATCTCATGGATTAAGCTCAGATTTTGAAGTTTCTAGGCTAAGGGCAGCAGATAAAAAACAAACTTTCCTGTACAGTTAGTCTTACTATTCTGAATGTCATATAATCATTACTTATTCCAAGTTTTACAGACTGTGACTAAATATGGACAGAGACAGCCAGAGCCTGCATGAGCCTGCTTTGCTAAAACATCTAGAATATAACAAGATTCAAGTATATATCACTTACACAGAGAGAAATTAAGTAGGTTTACATTAATGTCTGATGGGAAGGGTTTATAAGACCAGTTTTCCCTCTTGGCCTACTTCAACTTAGAAAGAATATTCTAAGGACATTTTATGGTTCTAGGATGAATTTTCTGGGGATGCAATCTTCTTTCTTATCTACAAAATCCTTTTCACCCAGAATACAAGAGAGAAGAAATAACACCATGATGGGGCTAATGACACAGTTCGGTGAATTAACTGCAAAAAAAGAATCACCAGAAAAGGTTGTGACTTGCCCTGTCTTGGAGAAGTAAATTGACCTTGACTGTGGGAATGTAAAAGTATTTCCTCTGCAACCAGCTGGAGGAATCAAAAAGTAAATGGTAGATTATGTGAATTAATCTATGTTTTGCTTGATGGTAACAGCAACAGAGTGTTGGATTTTTTCTTTTTTATTGCCATGAAGAAAATATGCAAAGAGAAGATGAAGGTGGTGGGGGGAGGAAGGTGGAACTGAGATGTCTCAAAGATGAAGGCATATGCACGACAGACACTCCATCTGGGGGAGCATTGTGCCTTTTTGGAGTGGCACTGGAGAGAAATGGAGGTATTCTACAACTACTGAAATAGCACTGGAAATGCACGTAGGGAAATGACTCAAATTCGATGAATATAATCATAAAAAAGGTGCAGCATTTATAGAGTGAGAGTATTAGGCAGAATCCATGTTTGAATTAATATTTTCAGTGGCTAACCAATCAACTACATTGCAACTAGACCTCCAAGATTTTTTTTTATTTCTGTAATTTATGACATAGTTGCCAAAAATCAACCTAAATAGAAGGGACACAAGTAATGGAAGGTTTGAATGGAACTGTTCCAGCCTGACATAATCTATCTTAAGTTATAAATTTTTTAAACCAGCTTAAAAATTTTCCAGAAATTTTAAGAGGACAATTTTGTTGCTTATGAATTTCAGCTGCAGGCAAAATCAGAACAACTCACTTTTCAAACAAGGTATTTTGGCAGAGATACCATTGAAAAATATTATTCACATGATGAAGAAGAATTTTTTTTTAATTACACTTTGGGGAAAAAAAAAAGAACAATTAGGGAGCATCAGAAGAGAAAAAAACCCACCAACCTCATTTAGAGATGCCTCTCTAAATGCAAGAAATTTTCAGGTAGTCCTAACTGAAAAGTAACAATAACACAAAATTACTGGGAAATACTTGTTCCTCTCAGCACTAACCTGCAAATAAGATAATGGCAGAATATTTGGGTAATGTGCTTTTGATTGCCATTGCAAATGAATTTGCAAAATGTGATTAAACTTTATCTGCAACTTTTAGTTAGAGAGCCAATTAAACACAAGTTATGCACAAAGATCTGAAATGAGGTTGAGCAGAATCCCACAGAAGGACCTGTGAGAGTGACAGCATAATTAAAAAAATATGTATTCAGATGGGAAAAAATATCAAGGTCCATAACACTGCAGAATAGGCATGTAAAAGTTGTAAATACTAGGAAAAGAAAGTTGAAAACCTCAAGAGTAACATAATCCAGGTGGAAAATATAAACTTTTTGAAAGTATATATTACCTAAAATAAGTTTTCCAGAATGCAGCCTAAAGGTATTATGCTAAGTAGATTTAGAATGATTGAATCTAGATATCATTTATTGCAGAAAAGACCTTTAAGATCACCAAGTCCAGACGTAAACCTAACACTTCCAAGTCCACCACTAAACCACGTCCTGAAGAGCCTCATCCACACATTTTTTAAATACCTCCAGGGATTATGACTCCACCACTTCTGTGGGCAGCCTCCTCATGACTTCAGTGCCACCAGCTTTGGTGACCTTTGGATATACTCCAGCACCTCAGTGACTTTCTTCTAGTGAGGGGTCCAAATATGAACAGAGGATTCAAGGTCTGGCCTCAAGTAGAAAGGAGAATTAGAAAGAAGAATATTGTATTGCAATTTATCATCATATTAATATATTTATTTAGAGAATACTATACTGCCTATTGAGTCCTCTAATATCATTTTACATTTAAAATTTAGCATTGTTAATTTGTGTTTGCAACCTTAACAGTACTCATTAAATGAATAATTTCTGCATCAGTGAGTTTCTATATCATGCTGCTTATTTACACTTGTGGCTTGTCTTATTCAAGTGTAAATAATAAACAGAATCCAATCAGAAAGTTAGATGTCTATATCATAAAGTCATTGAAGAAGAAATTTTGGTGAAATTGAAATGTGGATTTTCCTAACTGAAAAGTTCCAACAAGATATTGAAACCAAGGAAATAGTTTTACAACTCGTAGAGGTCAAGAGTTCTTTGCAAATGAATCAACCATAAAATATTACTTTACACATTTACAGGTTTTTTTGGGGAAAATACTTTTATTCTAATCAGAAACAAGTAGAACTTGCAATGATCATGTTTTTGTGCATCTAACTAGAAGACAGCTAGGAGTATCTCAATTAAAGGTTTTATCCTCTAGCTTTTAAACAAATTCTTGAACTGTGCCCACAAGTACAGTTGTGAATAAATACATGTACACAGTGTCTAAGAAGGCCCAAAAATGTTTTTGTAAGTAAAGATTTCAATATGTAAAAGTAGGACATCAGTGCTAAGAAATTAATATAAGTGTAAAAACAGTATTACTGGATTATGGTGTTAGTATTTTCTGGCTTTAACCCTGTTTTGATAGTTGCTAAATTCAAACTTACACAAAAAATTTGGAAAAGTTATTACAAAAATATGCAAAATATATAGGGATATTTTAAAACTGAAAGAGTATGAATTTTATTTTGCAAATAAGAAATTTATTCTTCTACTAAATATCTGGCCAAATTTTTTGCCTGTTTCATGGAATGAGTCTTCTTGACCTGTTAAGCCATTAATTTATATTCCAGATATTCAAGATTTTATATCAGAATAATAACCCTGTTCTCTCTCCTTTCAAATCCTAGATTGAAGCATAAATTTATTGTGATTTAATATGCTTTCTCTGAATAACATGGGCTAGCCCTGCAGAACCTATTGTCAGAATTTGGTATAATCTTTCACATAATTCTGGAACGATCAGGGAGAGGCATAGACTGCTGCATTAAATTAAAATCAAAGGAAGCCACAGTGGTGCAAATATTATGATGACTAACTGCTAAAAAAACAGAAGGCGACAGTTTTTTTGTTTTTTTTTAATACTGACAAGAGTATTTTCCTCTTAGCATTCCTCCAGAATGGAGGAAGCCACAGAATTTGTGAAACATCTCTGCTTTGATTTTGTTTTAAAAATAAACAAAGACTAGAATAACAAAAATCTGCTGATGGTATTGTCAAGAAATATTTTTCCTATGCTTCTTCATATACCTAACATATTTTGAGGAGGCTTTTTTGTCTGTTATGTCATACTGTTTTGGATTTTTGTGATATATTTAATAATAAGTATTTATTCTCATTCAGTGAGCGCAGCTTTTATAGTGATCAAAACCTATTTAATGATGATGACATGAAAAATGAACAAGTGCACTTATCACTTAAGTCAATTCAAGTGGTTTTTCATCCCTTATCTCTGTCATGACTTAAACTGCCCTTGCCCATAGCAGAAATAAGGTTGTCAAACTAAATTTTCAAGTTTATCAGTTTAAAGTCTGTTTTTAGGGCACTCAAAGTTATCTGTGTTGAATTAATTACACAAATGCGGAGATCTCTGCTTTATCTATGTGCCTGGCTGTAAAACCATCAGCTGTGTTTCAACTCACTGTTAAGTCTGACAAGGAAAGAAAAAGGATTAACAAATATTTCAAAGAAGTTAAAAATGCCGTGCGGTGAGTTGACCTTGGCTAGATCCTAGGTGCTCACCAAGATGCTCTGTCACTCTCTTCCCCAGCAGGATGGAGGAGGGGAGAGAAAATAAAATGAAAAGAAATTCATGGGTCAAGATAAAGGTAGTGTAATAAAGCAAAACCGAAGGCTGCTTGCAGAAGCAAATGACAATGAGATTTATTCTCTAATTCCCATCAGCAGGTGATGTCCAGTCACTTCCCAGAAGGCAGGATTTCAGTATGCATAGCAGTTACCTGTCAGACAGACATCAAAATAATGAATGCCACTATTCCTCCGCCTTTCTCTGAGCTTTTAATGCTAAGCAGTCATCACACGGTATGGAAATCCCTTCAGTCAGTTTGGGTCAGATGTCCTGCTTGTGTCCCTTCCTAAGATTTTTCCCACCCCCAGACTACTGGTGAGGGGCAAAGTCAGAAAGCCGTGCAGCACTGCTCAGCAATAGACAAAATACTGGTGTGTCAAAAAAGCCATTCTAGTCCCTGTATAAAGCACAGTGGTATGGGGACTGCTATGGAAAATCAATTCCATCTCAGCTAGATCCAATACATGAAGTTTTATCATAAGAAGGCATTCTTTGATAGGAAACGAAGAAGAAATATCACTTAAGATTCACTGGACTTGAGTAACAAATAACAAATTCTGAAATATTTTCCATTATTTTTTTATGTAATTAAGGTTTGTTTGAGAACAAGATTTTTTTGATATTCCAGCTCTACAATAAGAGATCCCTGAAGGTTAGAGATGGTTAACTCCCAGCTTATATTTCAGTCCATAAAAAAAAAATTCAATCATTACCCTCCATGGGAGTCAGTTCCCTTGAAAACCATCTCTCTTCAGCCAGCTGTTGAAAGGTAGCCTTTAAAATGAACATTATGGAATTTCACACTTCAGCAGCTAAATGTAGTGAGCCTGGTGACAACATGACAGAGGATTTGGTATTTCCCTTGTGGATATATCAACTTTTCATTAATTAGACTTCTTGTTTTTTTATTGTTGATCACCACTCCCTCCCCCAGTAACATCAATAGGTATCAAATAATATGTTTTAAAATATTCACAATACATTGTTGTAGTAGATTGAATAAAACCACCACAACCAGCAAAGTTGTTTGTTCTCTGCTTTGGTTTTTGATGAATGGCAACAGAAATTAGCAATAAGATAGCATCATGAGAAAAAGCAGAAGGGATTAACTTCATATCCATTTCCTATTTTCAGTCCTGTTCTTGTTTTAGGATTGCATAAATTTTGTCCCCAGTTCTGCTCTTATTACAGCATAGCTTTTCAATTGTCATGAGACTACATAAACTCTTTGCCATTTTTCTTTTCATTTTAGAGAGGGATCATTTATTAAGGAAATGAAGCAAAACACTGTGGAAATAAATGATGTATGACAATTGCAGGGAAAAAAGATTTAAACACTTCAAGAAAACCAGGGAAAATTGATTGGTTTAAGACTGTGAAACTCTTAGTTGTTGTGATCCATTAGGCATGAAGGAAATTTAGCAGGGGTGAAATGGTGGTGTGGTGGCACCTTTGCCAACAAGCAGATTCTTACCTAGCTTTTCTCACTCTCTATCCTCGCAGGACAGAGGTACAAAATAGGATGAAAAAGCTTGTTGCCTGGAGCACCTGCTACCAAAACTTTGTCACCAACAGCCAGAGCAGGTGTGAATAATGTTCATTTGTTTGATCTCTGCAATAATGTGTCTGGATACTGCTTTCAGAACTCATACTGATATCTTGGGTTTTGCATCATTCCCAGTGGGTACCCAGTGATTCATGTTCGTGCACCGCGAATTAGAATGAGGAAAAGGAACCAGATGCTTTGCCCTAGTTAGGGCAATGTTGAACATAATTCATAGCATTTACTACTACTCTTTCTTTTGTTGGTTTGGGTTTTTTCGGGTTTTTTACACAGTCTAGTCTTATTACATTGGTAACATTGAATATGACTTTGGAAAACATAAACTCATTAGGCTAAAAGTGACCACACTATCTCATCATAAGTGAGGGAGGTAAAGAGTGCTCACACATTAGCAGTCTCAGAAGAACATGGATAGCATTTTGGATGACCGCATGTTTTCACTAATGAAACTAGTTCTCTGTATGATATTGAAACCTACATCTAAGGGCTTACCCTGAGCTGCAAGAAGGACTCTGTTTTCCAACCTCAAAAACTACCTCTCGATTAATTCGGTGTACAAATGCAGCTAAACTGAGTGGGCAGTTTAATTGGTGTGTTTTCTGGGAGGGAAAAACATTTACTGTCCTGTTTTGCCAAAATGGATGAACATTACAGTGACTACAGGATTATCCCAAAATAAGGCACATACCACAACGGGGTGTCATTAGTCACCTGTTAATGCTATGACTTTGGACTGTCCCAACTATAGAAGCTAAATGGAAAATGGAGTAGCATGCTAGTTTGGGGGTATGCTCTGAAGTAGGCAAAAATAGCAATTATCTATTTACTTTTATAACATTTAGCCCATTATAAGAAAAAAATTGTAATAAAATAGCCATAAAAATTATTGAATAACGGAATGTTTTAGCATTCTAATCTGAGACAAACTAGGTTTTTTTGATGTATTTTCAATGTAATGATAGTTTTGAATGTTTACGTGTGTTTTTACACGTAGAAAAGATTCATGTATTAAAAGTTTGTAATATTGAAGGACAATGGCCAACATAAAATGGCAAGTGTTCTGCTCTGGAATCCATCAGCGTTTCCTAAAGTTTTTCAGAAGTTCCTATTTCTGCAGAACTTCAGGGGAGCATTTGTGGTATCTGATTATTTTTCTAAGTGACCTCTTGACAATAGGATTTATGCCTTCAAGATATTAAAGTAAAAGGTTATTTGACACTTGAATTATGTAGGAACATTCTTATGGCAACTGACAATAGAAATCAATAAGACGAAAGTAAAAGTGTCTTATTTACATTTTATATACATCTGACTATTCTTTTTCTTTCAAACTTAGCATTGATGGCAAAAAATGTATTTTTTTTTTCAAAATCTAAATAAAATGCCTCTTTTTTCTCTAGATATTGGGAAAAATTAATAGAATTCTTTTTAAAATTCTCTTGCAAATGTCAAGTCTGTGACCATGTCTGATCCAGAGGAGATAAGGCATCTTATCTCCTATACTGAAGTTCCCTCAGTATCTCTGCCTGAATAATGTTTTATAGTCAGAACTTCTGTATGGGTAATGTTTTCTGATCATCTGCTAATTTTAAGTCCTCTTTTCCAAACTCAGCCAGTGGATTGAATTCTCAGAGTATTCTCAGTGAAGACTGTTTGTGAAGGATATACCAGCACCTAATGGAACAGGGGGATTTCACACATTACAAACCAACTTTTACTTCCTAGTTTGGTGTTTATCTTTCTTATAACTTTATGACAACGTTGATCAGTGTTCTTCCTTTTGTTGATTTTAATCTGTTTCTGAAGGATTGCACCTGACCAACCACTTCTCATCACGGCTTTACGTAGCGGATTTTTTGCACCTAAGTACAATTTTTTTTTAATTTTACCTTCTTAGATTGTGGCCTAATTTTTCAACCATGTCTTCAAATTTTCTAGATCATTTTATATTTTAATTTCAATATCCAACATGGAGGAACTCCATCAAAGATGGGATTGTCTGAAAATTAACAAGAATATTTTCTGTGCCTTTATCCTAGCTGCTAAATAAATATCAAATAGTACCAGACCTAGAAAAAAAATCTGGATCCTACTAAGTGCATCTTTTTGTTTGACAATTGACAGCAACAGCCTAAGAACAAATTTTCTAGCTTTCTTTTCCCATTGGAAATAATTTGGCTCTGAGACATCTCCTATTTCGCAAGTAACAAAGTTTTATAAGGATGGATACTCTTTAGTTTAGATTGAAAATTATAACAAAAATATTTTGATCTTATATATTTCTGAAAAGAAACTAAACTTTATTTCTCGATATCTAACTGCTTGAAAATAATTTCACTGAATGATAACAACTGCCTGCATTCCTTATGTGCTTCTGTCGTGGGTTTTGTAAAGAGCATGTTATTCTATTCCATCTGGGTAGAGCAGAATTGTTTATCTTTGCCCGAATGGGTCAGTGTCGCTTATCAGATGGTGGAGTGCTACTTATCTCTCTTCATTGTTTCACTACTCCATGGAGACATCTTCTGCTAATAGACCATTAAGCTGTTCTACACAAAGAGAAAGAACCAAACCATCTTAACCTAGTTAAAAAAGGAGCCACAGTGCAACTGAGGTATCGAGTTTTTCCACCGGATCCCTGGAGGAAGACCGGACCCATCTCACCATTGCTGGACCCCTTTTTTCTTCAACGGGACCATCTCTACTGCAACAGAACCACATATGCCACTCCAGGAGGGCTTACTCTGGACTGCTTCCAATACCCTGACCAACAGGGTGTCAAGTTGTATTTCTGACTCTATCAAAGTTTTCGAAGATTCTTGTTTGTTTGCTTGTTTGCTTTTTTTTTTCTGTAATACNGGAGGCGGCTTACATTTTAAGAGAGACTCCAACCCTCCCTGGCAAATACCTGTCTATCTAAACCAACACAGATTTCCTCTAGTACAAGCACAACCTTCTTTTGTTCCAGTCTTCTAGAACAGTTTCCTATCCTCCATAGTTTTTAAAAGAAAATGGATGTATTTTTTAGGAACTCCATTGGGAATTTAACCATTCAAAACTAATTTGAAAATATTTAACTTATTTAAGCACTCTCTATACTGCATTTTTCCCGTTTTACTACTACGTCCTTAGTACTGCTAGTTAGCTAATCAAAACTGACTTATTTTGTGAAGACTGAATTTAAAAGACAATAAACATGCTGTCTCCTCAGCACTAGCTTTTCACTCCTGCTTTTCAGCAAATCAACGTCTGCCTTTTCCATAAATATTTGTAAAGAAACCATTTCTATGTTACCAAGTCATGGGATTTTTTAAATACATTTTCGTCATCGTTTATTACATGACTTAACAAAGTTTATTTTATAATAGTCATCTCCAGAGCTCAGATTTTCAGTACTTTTCCATTTTGCAGGATTTCTCAATACAGACCAGCTGATCTCTCATGACCATGCTAGCTTTATGCTGGTTAAAATAGTCCCAATGTGCCCTTGATTTTGTTTAAAGAACCCCAAACTGCCCTAATTTTTTCCCCATATATTTTCCACAGAAATGTTTTTGCTCGTTTTCTTATTTCACAAATTTTAGTCTTGTGAAGTATTTGTTTTTTCTCTTCTCCCTTTCTGACTCTATATGATCCTTGCCATCTCAATTGAGTTCTGCTTCCACATTCTCAGCAATAGCATGACGCCAGAAAGGAAAGGTTTCTGGGACTGGGTCCACACATTACCTGAAATGAACTACCCTCAGTGAGCAGCTCTTTCAGGGCCGGGATCCAAGGTCTCTTTTCACAGCTAGAATACCAGTTTAAAATGATCCTTCTGGCATCTGTATCTAGGTGTTTGTCATAGAAACATTCTCAGTCACTTTAAGAACATGAATTTAAGTTGGTTTCTCAAGATTACCTATATCTCTAGGTTTTTTCTCCATATTCTATACATATCAATTTTTTTTTTTTTTTTGCAATTTACAAAAAACTTTTTCTAGCAAAATAAAAATACTTTCTTCAAAATTTGACTTTGTCTTTTTCACTGGAATTTGGACTACTATGAACATAAACATTTTTAAAGATTTGAAAAGCTAGGTTTTTGTATTTGAAACTATATCACGAGCAGAAATTATATTATCAACACCCTTTCAGTTTTTAAAATGGAAACAGAATAATAGAGAAAGGGTTGCATATTGTTGAAAGTTGAGTTTCTGCTAAAATTTCATGAGAGTTTTCTCCACGGTTTTACAATTCCCAATTGTATTGTAAAAGTATTCACTAGAGACAAAATATAAATGTTAAAGAACATCTCTTTTTCTGAGGAGAAAAATAAATTCTTATACACATCTTTTCACTCTAACTGAAGAGACTTTACCCCTACTTTTCCACTTCCTTCTCCAAAAATAATGAATAAGCCTAAATACTAATGGTTTGCGGGTTTTTTTACAGCTCAATCACACAAAGCACCTTTTCATTACATTTTCAGAAACAAGATGAATTTGTATCTAAGTGGGTGAAAATCTCATCCTAGTCAAGATACTGGAAATGTCTATCAACTATATCCAAACTTAGGAGATATACACAAGGTAGAAAAAGACAGCAAAGATCGCCCTTGAGGATATTTAGAAGAAAATCTGTCATCTGTAAAACTAAAATGATTACAACCATTAACTACTAGGGATGTGTTTCTTGTCAATTTTCTGAAAAAGAAAGTGCATTTACTAGAAAGATAAAATGTGACTGTCAGGCTGAACAAACAAAGAACCCGGAAAACCCAAGAACAGTGTGATAAAAACAACCAACAAACCAACCAATAAAAACCCTACAGATAAAAGAGAAAAAGAAAGCTACCATACACACACTCACACACCCACACCCACACAAAGATGTTTTTATCTATATGGTGAAGTCCCATTTAATGCTAGTATGGGCTTTGTTTTTTCTTCTATTCTAGTGTAGTATTCAGACACAACATTAAACATTAAAAGAAATAATGGCTATCTCTATTCAAAGCAATTACATTAAAATGTATAATTAAGCAAGTACATTATATATGTGTGTATGTCTATATACTTATATAATTTATATTATGGAAATAAAGCTCAGTGCAGCATTCCTTATTCATGCCTGAACTTTTATTTAAATTACTTAAGGCAGAAATTCCAACCCTCTCCATGAGACACTGCACACATGAAAAAGGAACATTGTCCCTTTTCCAAATTGCTTAGAGTGCACAAATGTTTACAAGCAGGTCTCCAAATATCCTAAAGTATAAGACAGGTAGGAGGTATTTACAGATATTTTGATAAGCAGAAGTCACACAGCATCAGCAAGATTGTTTAAAACATGGATTGATTGACAAAGAAAGCTCCAGGGATTGTGGGAATTCTAAAGAATAACAACATAGTGACAGTTCTTTTGAACAAAAACATTAAAAATTGGAATGGAAATAAGTTTTGCTCATAAGAGAGATTCCTTTGGGGAGGCAGGGGAGGAAAGTTGTATGTTAGTGCCTTAAATCTCCTTTCACATTTAATTTCCTTTTTTGAAAAGTAACTGAAGCAAAACATTCTTCAAATACCTTTTTGGTTAGAAAAGGATAAAGTGAACATCTCAAAAAACTTTCAGTGAGGCTGATATGAAAGCCATAGACACTTGAGAAGGGCAAGGTTTTATTTCTTCAAAAGGTTTTCACAAATTTTGGGGGAGACTAGAATGTTGCAGGTGTACGTACCATCAAGCAAGTTTTAAAAAATTGGCTCAGCATGTACTACCAAACTAAAACCAAGAAGCTATCATGATCAGTGACTGCTCCTTTATCTTTTTTAGCTGATGGGAATCACAACAGAAGATATGAGCACCTACCTGAGTATGTAGGTGGGCGAGTGTGTGCACTTAAATAGCACAAGAGACTTTAAAGTAAAAATATCATGCAAGAGAAAAAAAAAGTTGTTCATTAAAAAAATAAAAATTATAAGACAAGGATACTTAGTTGCCATGTGTTGGAAAAATAAAGTTCTAAAAAAATACATAAACCTTCAAGAAGTCTTGTGTTTCATATGTGCTCATGCCTAGGTTGCTACATAAACATTTTTATAAGCTTAGAAAAATCCAACAAAATCCCAATAATAGCAAACACACAGGTGCACAGATGCAAACAAATTCTGCATTTGAGCATCAGTTCAAGCAAGGAATCTTGATGCATGTTATTAAATGTTCAGTATTTTTTTACATCTGCACTATATATCGAACAACAAATAAAGATTTACTTTAATGAGGCATATAAATGTTTGTGTATAGCTAGATTCCACTATGCACAAGGTATGAGACATTTCTGAATATGAGAACTGAACAAGAACAGTTCAGTTTTTTATGCTGGTAAAAAGAACCATCCACTGAGCCAAATTTCCTCAGCCCCCAGGAGGAAAATCAGCAGGAGTAAGGAGTGTGTTGGCTGAAAATGCTTTTAACAGTTAGTCTGGCAATTGGCTGTACTGTTAATGTTTGGCTTGAAGAAGCTGGCCTAACCTATTGCCAGCATAGCTCAACATGAGAATTACAACCGCAGTGTAGAATGCAAATAAGTTTCACAGGAGAAAAAGAAATGCACATTAAAGAGGAAACCTAAACATCTGGGCATATGTGCTTCAAAAAATATGTTTCATTTAACTCTGGACCTAAAAGTTCATGTTAGAAAACACAGACCCATGGCTATATTTATGTGAACACTCAGAGATGCTTAAAATATCAGAAAATCTTTATGGTTGGTCAATATTTTGATGACACTGGCCAAGATAGACTACTGTAGATATATGTTTTCTATAGAACAGTTATTGGCCCTTACTAACCTGAATAACTTGGAGTGTCTTTTGTATGCATTGACAGCCATCTTGTAAAGAATTCAAAATGGAATTTAAGTTTTTACACTTCTTTGATATCAAGGAATTTTTAAGTCCCAATGTTCTGCTGAAGCTTATCTTCTCAGCTAAAACACCTAAGAATTGTGGAACTTATAGACACTGTCAGATTAGAACTCAATTCCAGTATTTGGAACTATACTATACTTTATTAAATAGTATATTTTATAAATATAAATTCCATTCAGTTCCAAGTGAAGAGTTCAGAAAGCAACTCAGTGTTTGGGAAGTCCTAAGTTTTCTTTTTTGGGTTATTTGTTTGATTTTTGTTTTAATTTCTCAGTCACTGCCTGCAAACATCTTGATAAATGCTGCAAATTAGAGTTCTTCAAAGCGACACTATTATCAGTGAGACAGTACTTGAATGGTTATCATCATCCTTTCCAGCTGGATTTGACAACTAGTAAACTTCAAAAAAGACAAGCTTAACTGTAAGCATGACTGTCAATGCTGAATGCAGTATTTGTTCTGCTGGTCTAAAGACCATAACATAAAATTAAATTCATTCACTTGAATATTGAAATAAAATTCTAAGTGGTTTCACATTTTAGGTTTTTATTGTGCCGCATATATTTTATGCTATTAGACCTATGTGTATAATGGGGAAAAAATATCTGCTATCTGTTGCCAAAACATATTCTTTATTAATCCCTGTTGCTAAATTATTTATGTGAAAGGAAATTTAGCAAGTCAAAATACTAATTTTTCATTTTGAATTCTATCTTTAATCAGGCTAAATAAAATAGAGCTCAAATCTGAAGCTAAGCAGTTTGTTTAATTCAATAGAATTTCAGTATTTTTCGTAATTGCCTACAAAGAGAAAAAATTACTATTTATGCAGTTTTATTGGAAATATTACGTGCAAACTAGAATTTTAATTTTTTTAATGTGTTGAGAGAATAAAACTATGATATTAACCAAAAAAGGAACAAAATGTTGTCTATGTATGTAAAAAGAGAATAAACTGCCCAAAATTATCAGAAAACAGAAGGATTTTACAATGTAATTTAAAACATCATTAATATATCCAAAATTTTCAACTTCACAAGTTACAATCAATTGAATTCCTAGTCACATTAAATCAGACATGGGAAGAATATCATAAAGAAAACGCCATCAAACCTTTCCTGTTTCTTTAGATCTCAGGCAGACCAGGCCACACTATTCACTTGTCACATTAGTACACAGGTTGGTCACATTGTGTGTGGTTTCAGTTTGTCTATTTGTTAGATTATTTCCTTTTAGGTTAAACATATAATATTAATTAGAGCGTATTATAGCAAAAAGGGGAGATAACTCAGGAAATTCCATTACTACAAAGACACACAGCTCTGTTCTTAAAGCACCTGTAGAAATTTGAACTTCACTTGATAGCTTCTGAAGACCAATGGCCTGAAATAATTTAGTAAAGCAAAATTTTGTGCGGTCAATTTACTTCCCATGGGCAAAAGTTCAAGTGCAAAAGTTCAAGTGTATTCCCTGCTTGATGTTAACCAATGAAAGGACAACAAAAATCCCTTACTTACAATACATAAGAAATTAATTTTAACAAATATTTGATCTAGATTTTATCTGAATCTTTATTTTATGTGGTAACTTGCAGTATGAGGGACTTTTGAGGATATAAACTTAGCATTATGATTTTTATGCTATTTTAATAATCTGTAGATCTATGGATTATGAGAACCTAATTTCATATTGTAATTTCATTCACATGTCACTCAAAGCAATGTCTTGTGTCAGGATACAAAAATTTCTGGGATTTGAGGAATGCATTGTTTTATGAGGAATGCATTGTTTTATGAGGAATACATTGTTTTATTCAGAGATCATATCTAAAGGTTCAAATAACTTAAAACTTCATACTTGATTTCTCATGCTGAATGTTACCTCAGTCATGAATATTATGTACAAAGAAAAAAATCCCTTTTATTTGTTGACTATCAGGTAGGTGTGGAAGCATGAAATAATCATCTTTCTGTACTGTATTTAATATTTAATTTTGCTATGCTTGTTTTATTACAGTAACATTTCACATTT
The DNA here is from genome assembly GCA_013397395.1 of Sinosuthora webbiana. Taxonomy (NCBI): domain Eukaryota; kingdom Metazoa; phylum Chordata; class Aves; order Passeriformes; family Sylviidae; genus Sinosuthora; species Sinosuthora webbiana. Next base: position 619,393 of record VXBN01012319.1, read on the forward strand.
CAGAAAAAAATGTCACAAGGTTTGCAATTATTATAACGATTTCCTTATATTTCCGAGTGCTATCATAAGTAAGAGGCCTGATTTGTAGGGGAGAGGGGATTAATTTTCTTTTTTAAACCTTCAAGATAAAGGCTCATATGGTCATTTATGTAGCTAATTGTATACAAAGAATTTTCTCTCTTAAACACATGCATGAATGAAAGACACAATACTAAAAATGGCTAACTTATATTAATGAACAGTCAATAATGGCATGGAGCAAAAGGGGAGAAAAAAACAGAAAGGGTAAAAAAAGTGAAAGACAATGCAGTAAAAAAAGTTTTAAAAATCAAATAAATCAGCGCATATTGATGATTTAACTGAAATTAAACAAGGAAAACGTATTTTCCTGCATCAACTCTTCCAGGTGGAATATCATGAAACTTCTAAAAGCAAGCAGGAATGCATCGTGCTGAAGTTCCTGAAGTTGTGATTCATGCTCACACAGCAAGCTGTTGTAAGCTATGATCCCTTTCACATGGTATTTTATACAATGCAGCTTTATTTACTTTTGTGAATACCTGCAGCTGTGTCTAGAGGGTGCCTTAAGCAATGGTGGGGCTGGGGCATGGCTGCTCAGCTAAACAAATGGCTGAACATTTGTCCAGGTGTAAGGACAGAATTGCAGCATGCTTTTGGGCAGTGCCAGCTGTCACCCTCCCAGACAAATCACAGGCAATTTTAGGGGGTTAGTGCAGGTCAGGGACTATTCATAAAAGGTTGAATGCAGCTATTTCAGAGGCTGGGATGGTTTAATCCCACAGTTACAGCCAAACTCTGACAGTTGGCATAAGCACTAGAGAAGAGGCTCTTTTCTATATTGTTTAGTATTATACATGTAATTTACTTACCTTGCATACAGCACTAGTGTTTCTGAAAAGCACAGCTGAGGTCACTGGGTCTGTTCAGTCTGGAGAAGAGGAGACTGAGGGGAGACCTCATTGCAGTTACAACTTCCTCATGAGGGGAAGAGGAGGGGCAGACACTGATCTCTCTGGTGACCAGTGAAGGGACCTGAGGGAATGGCCTAAAACTGTGTCACGGGAGGTTTAGGTTGGACATTAGATAAAGATTCTTCACCCAGAGGGTGTTGGGGCACTGGAACAGGCTCCCCAGAGATGTGGTCACAGCATCAAGCCTGACGGAGTTCAGGATGTGTTTGGACAATGCTCTCAGGCACATGGTGTGACTGTTGGGGATGGTCCTGTGCAGGGCTGGGCATTGGACTCCATGATCCTTGTGGTCCCTTCCAACCCAGCTTATTCTGGGATTCATCACTTACAATGATGAAATCTTAACAAGTTCACCCTGAGTTTTCTCTGTGCTTAGGGGAAAACTGTCCCACAGAGTACTATGAATGTGATGTATAATTCATGCAGGTTACGTGTTTCCATAAGAAAAAAATTAACTGGGGCTGTATTCCTGATTTCAACTCTTCTTCTCCAAAAACAAAATATTAATTTAGCTACAAGGAGGTCATTGAGAAGCAGCAAAAATTTAAAGTGATGCAGAACTACCATCTTTAAACTGAAAATCAAAAAGGGCTGAACCCCCAAGTACACAAAGTGGAGATTTTCAGCATTTCTGTATTATCAATGCATTATTCCAAATAATGTGAAAATTGAGAACTATTCACTGAAGGCATCTCTGCATAATTTAAAACTGCAAATAACTTCAAGCTTTTGGTAACATAATAAACCACAGATCATGGTAAAAAGTGGTAGTTAGCTAGCTGCCCAGGTATAGTGTATAAAAGAAGAGCTCTAAACTACCCGTATTTTTAAGAGTTTTATAATAAGTGGGTTGCTAGATCTTTTATAGAGCTGATTACTAAAATTCTGGAATTTATTCTTAATTTCTCCTAGTTTACACGAGAAGACATTGTAAACTGTTTCCAGCTTCTGTAGAGCAACACTTACAGGAGAGTCCTTTTTCTATGAATTAGGAACACTTTTCACACAGTGTTAACCTAGGATGAGGCTCTTTTAAAGGTATAGAAAAAATTTGATATCATGGACATTCAGTGAAAATTTGTTTTAACTTACACTTGCACCACATTTTACTTAGTTTTTAAATATATCAGTAAGCTTCCACACAATTTTTCCTCATTGTATCCTGTTTTAATTTTGTTCTTACACATTTTTGTTTGAGTGTATATTTTTATATATATATATAAATATATAAATATATATATATATACACACTCTCTAACATAAATAGAGAAAACGTTTATTGGAGAAAAATATGAAACATAGTTTTTCACTGTAATACTATATTTAAAGTGTTGACATAAAACTTCATTATTATTCGTAAATGCTGTTACTATTTAATAGCAAAATGTATAAAGAAAGTGTGTCATGAAGAGATTTGACTCAAAGAATGTCAAGTGCCTCCTGACTTTGCTGAAGTTTAGAGAAAAAAGACAATGAAGCTCTGCTGAGATAACACATATTATTCAAAGACATGTAATAGTTTCTAAAGAAAAAAAATCTTTTTTATTTTAGAAGATAACAAGGAAAGTAGTTTCATTTGTACTCCAGCTAATTTTGTTACAATATAAAAAATCTGATCTACTGAGAATTTTCTATCCAAATAAGGGACTTCAATTATCACTGTGGAAAAGAGGTGACATTCAAAGTTGATATATGGAAAACCCACATCTGTCAGTCTGTATTTGAATGTCAATAATACATGTTATTCCAAAGAGAGGAGACCTTGCCTGAGGAAGAAAAATTCTAAGCCTGTCAGAAGACAATTTCTTTTACAGCAAATGGAGAATCATTTACCCACGTTTAAGATTTTCCACTTGTGGTATTTCAGTTATAATAGCTGGGTTTAGCAGAATGTGTTTTAATGTGCCTTTGCTAATGGAGTATAGAAGTGGTAAGGACAAATTGTGCAAAAGGAAGGAGGAACAAAGAAATAAGGAATCATTACTGTAGTAGTTCATATCACTTCATTTGTAACTGAATCTGATTCAAAAACTTCCACATAAGGAAGAGAAAGAATCCTCAATAAATCTTTTAAATTTGTGGAATTTAACTATTGGATTTAAAGTAAATGCTGAGTTTACACAGCTCTAAATGTTAAGCAACCTGCATGTAGGGTTTGTGATTTTGTACTTTTTATCTAAAAAACTAAATAATATCCCCTTTATAGATCTTGATATTTCTGAAATATTTTATGATCATGACTAAGGTAAATTCTCAAGTTAGTAATAGTGCTTCCCTGCCATCTTTTGCAAAGAAAAACTAATGCTGACACTCATTGATGTAGGTAGATGCAAGAAAGGCCAATGTTCAGTTATTCAGAGTCCCACTGCTCAGGCAGGATGATGACCAAAACAAAAAAAAATCAACCTCTCATTCCTTTATTCTTTGCCTTTCTTCTGTTTAACAATATATGTATTTGTTCTTGCAAGCGTAGTCAGCAAGCATATTTTAAAAATACTAGAGATCTCATCAGAATCATAGAATCATGGAATCATTAACTTTGGAAAAGACCTCTGAGATCATCAAGTTCAGCCTTTGGTTGAACACTACCATGTCAAATAAATCATAGCACTAGGTGCCATGTCCCGTTGTTTCTTGAACTTTCCAGGGACACTGAATCCTCCCCCTCCCTGAGCAGCCCAATCAAATACTTATCACTCTTTCAGTGAAAAACTTCTTCCTCGTGTCCCACCAGAACCTCCCCTGCTACAGCTTAACACTGCAGGCTGTCTGCCTGGCAGAAGAGAGTGACCCCTAACTGGCTACAACCTCCTTTCAGATGATTGTAGATAGGGACAAGGTCGGCACTAAGCCTTCTTTTCTCCAGGTTAAACCAACTCAGCTCCTTCAGCTGCTCCTCATAGGAATTGTGCTTCAAACCCTTTTCCATTTTCATTGCCTTTCTCTGGATTTGCTCCAGCACCTCAATGTCCTTCTTATAGTGATGGGCTCAGAGCTGTAAACAGGACTTGAGATGTGGCCTCACCAGTGCAGGAGGATTCCTTGCGGTATCAGGAAAGGTGCTGTATGGGTGAATGGCAAACACTGATCAAGATTTCCACCTTCTATTACAGAAATAGAGTCAGTTTGAAAAAATTCAAATTTTAAAGTAATATATGCCGAGAAAACAACCATTAAGTTCCATGCTTGCAAAACTGGAGGGATTCTGAAGGTGATTTTATGTAGCTACTGGATGACAAACTTTGTTTGAAATTTCTATCACCAACTTTTATACTCCCTTCTCACGGGTATGGTAAATTTGTTCTATTAAGTTATTCCATGACTAACTACAGTCAAGAAGCTGTGAAAGAAAGCACTTGAAATGCATCTGTAATCCTGGTTTTAGAACAACCTCATCCAAAGTTACTCTCCTTTTGGTTTTGTTTGTTTGTTTGTTTTTGTTTCTTGGTGATTTTTTTGTTTCTGTTTTGTTTCTTTTTGTTTTGATTTGTGGGGGGTTTTGTTGTTGCTGTTGTTTTGGTTTTTTTGTCCTCTCTTTTTGGAAGGAAAAAAAAATCTTCCATTTAAAAAAATAGTCTTCCTCACTTATTCCTATTTCCCCATGGAACTCTCATATCAAAGACACCACAAAAATATCTGGACTAAGCAGAACTGATTGCAGCTTCACAACCAGAAAAACAATTTTTAAAATATAGAAACATGACAGGATAAATATGGAAACAAAGCAATGGAGACTGTAGCAGCAGTGAACATAGTTTTCCAAATATGGCAAAAGTCAACAGAATATTGGTGTTTATTGAATGATTCTTGTAGAAAGCCCCATGGATAGATGGCTACAAGTGATAGCGAGATACTGCTCCACTGGATGAAGAGTATAGAAAGGAATTGGGGCATGTGGAAAACTATTGCCTTACATATGGTTTGAATACATTAAGGTGTAAGAATTTTGTACCTCAAGTGCTGAAGTTTTCAATAGCTTGGGATCTCATTAGAAAGCTTTCTAAGAAAATCTTTTTTTTTTTTTTNTCCAAGTAATGAAAGGCAATAAACAATTTTGGTTACAAGTTAGCTGTCTTCCAGGTTTCAGACTCATTTTTCAGAAATGGTGGATTAGTATCAGGCAGAATATAGGAATCTTCTTTCCAAAGCCTTTTAAACAACAACTTTGCTAGATAAGGGACTTTACAACACTTCTGGATATCAGTAGAATAGAACCTGAGCTGATTCTTGGGTATCTTTCCCCAAGGATTCTCTGCATACCACTATGGCTGGTTTTAGTAACAGTATTTTTCTTCACACTGGACGTTACTTACCAGGATCTAGTTAGCAGGTGTTTGAAGACTCTGTAGGATATATATCTGTGATGATTTTACTAACTATAGAAAAGCATTTTAATGTGGAAATTTTTAAGGACTCCATAAATTTGAAAGGAGAAAATTGATTCTGTGTATGCAAAACATATATTGTGTTTTAAAAATGTTAAAACCTTGAATGAAAAGCATATTGATTTCTTTAGGTATGAAAAAGTTTATGTTGACAGGTTTATGATGCAATATGCAATGTACACACTATAACATTCATTTGTGCCTAAACTGTGTTGAAAAAATAAGAGTTGCAGTAATTAATTATCTGTTTCAGTTCAATTTGCTTTCTATTGAGTACATCTCATGCTGTTTTATAGTACTTAATAAAATCTAATCCATTAGACAATGTGATAGAATCTTGTAATATATACTGACTGCAGGCCCCCTTTGGTTCTAAAACCAATTTATATGTAGATGATACTCATTTTAATTCTCCTCCAAAATAATTCAGTTTACAGTTTTAAATAGTGCAAACTAAATACTTCTTGAAGGCCAACATCAAGTTCACAAAATCTTTTCATTGTGCTGTTCATGTAAGAAAAATATAATGAAGCTGAAAAGAAAAAGGATTCCTTTTTTCCAAGGTACAAGTTAAAACAGCACCATGTACATTCATTTAAAAACCAAACAAGAAATGAGAGAACTAGGATGTAAGTTTAGCAGTTGTTCTGAAAGTACATTGCTAGCAATGGGGATATAGAAATTTATAAATAAAGTAATTGAGACATTTTCTGCAAAATAAAACAAAGAAAAATACCCAAACACCTTTGTTTACCTCACCAAGGATGCATCTGTCTAAACCAGAATTCATTCCAAAAAGAATATTTGTTTAAAAAGAAATTTGATATCTTTAAAACAATGCTTCATTGTTTTTTTACCCAACTGCTTTAATGGAATATGTGTTTTCTAGACTTTTTTCTTTGCAACTGTAAAATTAGAATATAAAAATAAAGATATTTAAATTAAAATAAAATATCTTTATTTACATAGTATGTATTATGCAGCTTAAAAGGGGAAAAAAAAACAGTCAACAAAAAACCCACTGCAGAATCTTAATAATTCCAGGACTGAAAATCTGTTTCACACACAACCATATGAGAAAATCACACCCCATTAATTTGACTCATATGAATTTTATTTATGACAAGCAGAAAAAATTAAAAAGAATTAATCCTATATCTCTAAGTTAAATTTTTTCTCTTTACAATTGATTTGATGTATTTTAACTTATAAAAATAGTGTTCTAGATATGTATGACTAGTCACTATATATTGAAATATTGACCATTGATAGTTTTTGCAGTTGAATCCATTAGTAGAGAAAAGATCATATATTACAATCTCCTAACACAAAGGAGTTATTTAAAGTATTCTATATTCTTCTGCATTTGCAGAAGAGGTCTCTGCATGCTATACTATGCACATGGCCCTCAAAATTCCCTTTTTATGACCAGCCCAAAACAGAGAAAAGCAGGGATTTGGTCCTGCAGACTGAGAGATCAAACTTGGGAACTCTTCCTCTATTGAGAAGACAGTAGGGGAAAGGAAAACATTTTGACTTCAGTTTCCAGTTTTACACACAAAATGTTTCCAGAAATTTTATCTAGAGATAAATTACTTACATAATTGAAACAAAAATTTATTTCATGCAATTATTGTTTATTTATGTCTGAACTATAATTATTACTCATTCAGAACTTTTCTGAATCCAAGAACACAATTCTCAGAGTGAAATGTTTTGTTTAAGTCATGTTTAACATTATGCTTCACCCTTGGGGATGTTGACTTATAAATATGTATATGAGAATCCAGTTGGCAACATTTTAAGAAATAAGTTTTAAACTAAAGGTTCCTATACTGGTGCCCAAGTGTCAGAAGTCAGTCATGGTATTAACTCAGTTTGTTCTGAGGGATTCATCTCATGTTTCGACATTTCAAAATTTGACAACTGGGCTTATCTTAGTTATCCTAAGCTCCTCTGTAGGCAAGAGGGAGAGAAAACAGCCTGCATTTAGAGTAAGAACTTTTCTATAAAGATGGAGTTTCTAGGATAAAAATATAGCAAGTCTGCCAGCTACGAAGTAAAACTTCCCTCAACTGGAAAGCAAAGCCCAAATTTATCTAATGTTTGATAAGGGCAATTTAAGTAATAGAAGGCAAACTTACAGCACTTGTGAGAGGAGAGCTAGATTTGTTTCTAGATACTGATGGTACAATCTATTTCTCTGTCTTCATATCCCATGATTCACTTAGAATTTCTTAAACAGTTATTTTTATAATCTTTTTATTTGTAGTTCTTCATTGGACCTTCTACAATTATCCCAAAGACATTCTAAAACATGTGCCTGTGAAGTGAAAGAGAAATGGGTCAAAAAACTTTTCTCAGAGCTTATTTATGAACAGGCATAGACAGATTAATTGCATTACTGCTTAATGGAACACATATTCAATTAGTTTTGCAATGGCCTTTCAATTAAATAAACTTTCTGCAGCCAATTTAAATGTCAGAAGAATGGGATTGAAACCAGACATTTTTAACTACAAATTAAAGTCCATAGATCTTTTTTCTCCACGCCTATTTAAAAAGTAGGATACTGAATTTTCATTTTTGTGAAAGTGTTATTAAGTAGGTCATTACAAGCTTGTTTTATGAATTGTGGTGTAATTCAAGGACTTCTCTCCACAGAGAAATAGTTACAGTAATATCTACAGATCACAACACATCACCTTTATCATGTTAGTCCTTTACAACACACTAAACTTCTACATATATTCTATTAGTTTTAAATAGCAAAATTGAATGAAATTATGAAAGTGGAAATAAGTTATGAATTTCTAGACGTATTGTGAGAAGAAAAATAATTCCTTGTAGAAAATACTTTACCTATTGTTAAAAAAATCTTTGTGGGTTCTTTCTCTGGTTTTCACATACTGCTTAAATTTTCCATGACTTTTAACTATTTAAAATTTCTCACAAGACTATGAAATTAATGCAAAAAAAAAAAACCCAAATTAACTTCATGAAGCTGAATCAACTTCAAGTCAGTACTAAGTGGCAATAGTTTGTAAGGCCAGATTGTTCACTTCCATTAGAATAGCTCAGATGATGACAGTCAATAAATGGTTCAAGTTCCACAGTTAAGATTTTATGTCTCATTAGCTCTTTAAAAAATACCTCCAAAACTGAGCTAACTTTGTCTTCTTGTCTGCCTTCTTTGTTAAACAAAGCCATCTATTTGGCGTAATTCTACCAGGGCACCTCTTTTGACTTCTCTTTGTGAGCTTGAGTGATTTCATTTCTATTGAGCATAACAGAGCTACTTGCATGACTACAAGGAAGATTTGTAATATTTCCAAGAAATAAGAATGCTAGTTTATTACTAAAAAGATAGAACAGCATCTCAGTCTTTTTATATAGCTGTGTAAAAACAATTTTAAAAAGAGGTTCACATTACATATGTCAGTACACATGCATGTATGTAAGTTCCACATAATATATTGGGTTTTAGCTGTAATGAATAATTCAGAGTTGCTGTAGCTTCATCATTGTAACTATGTTGGGTTGTTTTTCTCACAATACGAAACCATTAGATTTAATAGTTCAGGCTAAGAGACTGGATCTTGGTCTAAGATAAACAGTCTCAAATATCGGCCCAAGATTTATTTCGAAAGAAGAGCAAGAACATGGCACTCAATAATGAGCCCAGTGATTACACTCCCATGTCCTGGCTATTTCTTGCTCTTGGGATTTTCTAAACTATCACAGTTTTCCAAGTTGCTAATCCTCGGCAGGATTCTCTTTCTTTCTCTTCCAAGCTTCCCTTGCACTGTTTACATTTAAAAGATAAAATAAGAATAAAATTCCTTTAGCTCTATAATTCTACTACTCTTGTGCGTGAAGCCTTCTTCTTTTTTTTCTTTTTAACCTGACAGCTGGCAAATATTGTTAATGTTGCCTAGTGCTTACATTAGAAGGTAGTGAACAGTTATTGCTACTAATCCTATATCACACATAATTTGGTAGTATCATGTCCACTCTCTCCCCCAAAAATTGTCTCTTCACTATGAAGTTTGTATTTTGATATATAAATGGGTTTTCTGCCTTCAGTCAATCCTTTTTTTGTGCATCAGTTAAATTCAAAGAGGTTCTCACACAAATGATACCTGTTTCACACACTACACAAGAAATATTACTATTGCATTAATAAAGTTGATCTTAACTTTTTCCTTTCAAATTTTAATCCATTTCCAGTTTCTTGTAACTGCAGTGGTGAAGTTACCATTTACACCATTAATTACTTACTTCAAAGAGTAACATGAACTTCAGTTCTATTTATGGATTAAGCACTCAATTAGCTAAGAGGAGCAAAACTGAAAGGAAACAATACATTTTTCTCCTATTAAGGGGATAAAAGCATGAATTTCTTTAGTTTATGACAAAATGTAGGACAAATCAAATTCAAAAATGAGGAAAAAAACCCACAGACTGAGCACTACCAGAACTTTTTCTGACAGGTGATACAAAAATGGTCCTTCAACGATGTTATATATATATATATATATATATATATATATATATATATATTTTAATATGGAGCAAAAACAAGATAATATTTTAGAGGCAGCATAAATATTTGTATAACCAAAGCATTATTTGAACAGTCTAAGGAAAGCTTTTGGTAGCTTACTTCTCATGGAATTATTAATGACTCAAATTTAAGGTCTAGTTCACCTCAACATATTTCTGACATTCTTTCTCCTGTTCTGAAGAAAGAGAAGTTATTTACCAAATGTGAGAACCTTTCTTCTCTTATATTACCTTCATTCTTACTGCCATGTTTCCAGTTCTTGCTAATATTTACCTTAATTACCTATCAGTTTTATAGGTGCTTTTAATATGGCGGATTTTTTTTATGTGGGTCTACAGATTTTCACATCATACCCCAGACTGTACTTATTTTTAACTTAATAAAAATTAGGCATATGTGTCATTCTACAGTCTTTTCCTGAGGTCAGAGGATAAAGACATGAAGACTATGTATTTTGACTTCTGTGCAAACATCGAAGGGTAAATGTTTTGTCTCTGTTCAGTGAAGATAAGATCCTATCTTTGAGTAGATTAAATGCCTGAAGCTAGGGTACATGGATCCTACTTCCTATGGTTTATTTGATCTAAACAATGAACATTTTTTTTCTAGCAGACGATACCATCATTACATGCTGGCTGTATAAATATCACTACAGATACAAAATTCAAGATACAAAATTCAAGATACAAAAAAAAGTTATATTTTCTGACACAGGATACTGCACCCTGCTCCTCTTATGGGTGGTTCCACAGATCTGTCATAGAATGGAGAGGGATGAACACTGAAATATTACTAGTGAGCAGTTTTTTTACAGATGCAACACACAATTCTTTACAGTGGCACAGCAGTGGGGTAACCAAATCATAAGGTTCAGTAGACTACATTTTCACCTGTACATTCTTACAGAAAGTTCCTTATACAAAGAAAAGTAAAGAAAACGCACTTCCCCCCACCCCCGCCANCTGCCCTCATTTTACAGAAAAATCTACGGTCAACATGGATGAGAAAGGTGAGGTCTTACTACACCAGTGCCTCACTTTTAGCTTGCTTTCATGTTCAACCTTGAGATTTCCAGACTTAAAATCTTTACAATAATTATTTAAGACATTGCGGCACAATTAAATTTATAATCTACTTTGGCAGAAGAAATTTCTCCTTTATATATCTGTGATGAGTATATTTTCACCCCAGCTGAAGTCTGAAATGTGAAGGAAACACTCATTAAAAGAGTCATTGGTAGTTCTCATTAATGGGCCTCTTCTCCAGATAGTGGCTCTGATCATGGGTTTTTCTCGGGGATGACTAACTCCAGGCGGGTCAACTCGGCTCCAGGCTGGCTAGCAAAACTTCCATAAGCAAACAAACATACAGATGTAGGAAAAAAATTTAGGAACACAGCTCTTACAAAGGTCTTGCAATATAATTATGTTGACAAGCAAGCCACTTATAGCTGATCAGACCCTTTGTTCCCCATTTCCATTCGCTTACTTCCAACATGTTTTTCCGTGGTCCCTCAATTTTCTTAATTGTTCTGTAATAACAGATATCTGATACACTCAACCCCCTTAAAACATACCACAGAAAGTTTTCAAAATTCACATAAAGCCCCCTAAATATCCCATAAGTTTGCTATTTCCCATAGGCCCCACAATTATCCTGACCACCCACTTTGTTATCTTATCAGCTACACAAGTTTTTCAAGGTGACCTTTTCAACGTCCCATCAGTCAGGGACCTCAGCACTCTGCTCTTTGTTAGGGTCACTGCTATATATGGGTCCATAGGATTTGTAGGTGTTGACTTTTCATGTTTAATTACTATTAACCAAGTTACTATTAACCGGGTATCAAAAACCAGTCCTTTCATACAAGTCATCAAATTTGTGGAGCAGAATCAACATAAACCACAGTACATTTTTACTCCAGTGCTACATACATGCTTTAGGATAAGAAAGTCTAACTCACAGTCCAAAACTTATTGAGAATCCTAAGTAAGTAGAAAGAGCAGGTGTTTGGGACATGCCCTGTTCACACAAAGCTGCTGTAAAGCACTCAGTTGCTGGGGGATGTTGGAACTCCCACAACTTCACCATAGCAACAGACCCTCACTGCCAGAAAACTTTTCATTGCCAAATGCAACATATGAAATTAAATCTAGCGCAGTTCTTGCCACTTTCTAAATCTAAACCTTATCCATGAGAAATCCACTGCAATGATGTTCTTTATTAAAGTCCTCCAAATCTCTGATATTTCTTCCTTTTTCAGGATAGGATTCCTTATTGCAGGGCATGAGCTTTTGTCATTTATTAAAACTGTATTATCTGAAGGTTGATTTGTTTGGGTTTGATTCAATATGGTTTATTTGGTAAAGGTTAACATTCTGTGAATGTCATGACCACCTCAGAGAATACCATTCATATAGATCTATTGAGTTAGTATTATACCAAGTAGCATTGGTCTTGCAAGCATGGAAATATGGTTTCTGTGGAAGAATGGAATTTCCAGTGTCCACTAAAATTGCATTGATGGCTGATCTACCCAGACCTTCTCTGAGCAGCTCCTGAAAACTTCTGATCAACTTAGGGTTTGCTGAATGCAGCACAGAACATGACTGAGTACCCGAGAGGTTTTACACTTATAAGCTTCCTCGAATGTAATAAGATCTAGTGTTATAGCATGTTGCAATAAAAATACTGCTTCCAGAAACATGAACTGTAAGAGAAACTATGCTTAATAAAGAAGAATATTTAAAAGAAAAACATTCCTGTTTTTTTACAGATGTGTATTATGCAGTCTATATTTTTGTTTACAATCTATACCACCTCTTTTATTTACTTAGAAAATACAGTTCTGTCCAAAAAAGTAGAGATCTTTAAATACTCACAAAAAAAAAAAAAAAATAGTACCAGAATGCATCAAAAGAGGTTATTTGAAATGGGGAGGGTTTCATACCAATGGATCCATACCAATGGGTCCTTTTCACATGCAGAGTTTGATCTCAGAAGTAGTTGAAGGCAATTTCTGCTTTCTAAGAGTGCCATGAGTGGCTTTGGGTAGATATATAAACAATTAAATGTGACGTAAGCTCTTTATTTAAAAAAAGAAAATCTTATTTGAGGGGAAAAAAAGTTTCATCTTCAAATCCCTCTGATAGAGCTGAAATTTTCATTTAGAGTCTAGATAATAAAGTCTCTAAGCTATGAAACCACAAATGCAAGCTTTGAGGTGATTAAAGCCTTAGGCCTATTACTGTAGAAAATTACCTTATTTAGGCAACAAAAACAATTTGATGCTAACAGACTTGGAGAAAGAATAGACAAAAAAGCCTTTTGAAACAAGATTTTGTTTACAAGTATTGTTCTCATTACATAGTCTAAATAGTAATGTGTGCATTTGATTTAATTACATTTAATTAAATTGCATTTAATTACATTTAATTGCAGTTAATTAGCATAGTAGTTTGCTTTGTATTCCTACATGGTTCTAGTCTGATGCTTAGGTCCCGACCCACAAACCAACCAAATTTCACAAATTCTTATCTAGACCAATTTTAGAGTAGTCTTCTAGAGTATTTTTATTAAAAGCTCACTGTGAATGTTGACTAGAAGCTTCAGTGTTTGTTGTGAAGTTCCTTAACTCACAAAAATACTTGCTTTTCTTAAGACTTTGAGCTACTGCCATGCTTGCAATGCTGATATCTTAAGCTTTTTTTGCAACTCAGCCTGGTTAGAAAGTAAATGGTATTCTGGTTAAGGTCCAATGATCCTTAGAAGCCCTGTCATAGTATGCCCAGCGCATGGTAATAAAAACAAGTCCTACACAGAATGGAGAAGCTATAGATGTTTCTATTCAAAAAAAGAGGAGAGGATTATTTTATGTGTTTCTTAAGGAAAACTGAAGGCATAATGCACAGACATGGTTTTGAAGAGTTTAATTCTACACACTCCTCAAGTGTGTATAATTAAACACTTTAAAAATTACTTACTTTTTCAAGGTTGTACAGGAATAATAAGTGAAATCCAGAATTAGGCTTTTGTGAGCAAATTGTAATTCTCACTTTTTTACTTCTAGCAAAAGAAAAATAATTAGTAATCAGTAGTGATTAGCTGTCTCCATTGTCCATGCAAGAATGTACCACTTTGCCTGAAATTTTTCCCTTTCTCCTTTTCATCTCACAATCCAAAAATACCAGGTAAGGAATTCAGTATTATACTGGGAAGTTACCAGTTAGTCTAGTACTTAGGGGTCTCTGGCAGGTTACTGTTTCAATTCTTTACATAAAAATCAGAGCTGTCAATATATGCATAATAAATCAAATTAATATGAAGATGTTTCTATTACTATACAAAAACAATAAGATTTTTTTTTCCTAAGCTTCCTTAGCACATAATCTATACACACTTAAACATTTGAATGATACTTTAGCATAGGGAATAAGTACAAGCATTTTAACATCAAGACATTAAAATTGTGGAACAAAGAGTAACAAAGGTAATTCATAAGAATCAAATGAAAGCAAAACAGCTTCATAGATTAAACATGGACTTGAAAAAGAAAATGAGATCATTTAGATTCACATTTTCTTTTAAAAATAGGAAATTAAACCATTCAAAATTAAACTTTTTTTTATTATTATTTGCAAATGAAGCAGTGACTGCTCAGCACTAAATAGAGAGAGCTTGAAATGGGTCTTTTTGTGGGGAAGTGTAATAAAACCTGTGTCCTGCATTTTTTTTGTTATGTAGATAATCACCCTGAAATCAGCTATATTAAGTTAAATGAACATGAATCAAACAAGTGATAGAAGATTTTTACTTAGCTGCAGAGACAGCACTGGAATAAGGAGTTTTGAATTTACACCATTTTTGAGTTATTTTAAAGAGTTTGAAAACCTCAGTAGCATTTGGATGGACTTCTCTCTTTTAGAATCTCTTCAAAATGCAAAAAAATGTTATGTTGCAGCAAATATTCCATACTTTTTTTACAGTCTAAAAAAGAACAGCAGCTAACAAAGCTATGTTGGAGTGTAGAACCCCATACATAAGCAGCTTTCTTATTGCAGTATTTTATTCAGTACAATATCCCACAAAGTTTTTCCACCTCACAAGGACATCCATTATTAATTAGCTTATAGCAATTTTCTATGACAGCAGAATGTGTCATGGAGCAAGTTGGCTTTAAATTAAATTATATTTCCTTTAACAACTTTTAGTATAGCTTAAAAAAATTCCAATTTTATAGGAAGTGAATGTGCAAGAAAACAGGAATAAAAATGAATCAGAATTAATTTTGCCTCTTTTTATATGATGCATGTAGAGAGCTTCGAAAATGTTTGTGAACTATCTGAACTCTACTGCTAGAGAGTGCACAAAAGACAACTATGAAGCTGTCTTATGTAAAAATATCACAGCTTGTTCCTATCAGATGAGCACGAATCTATAGCTTTCTAGTTACCATTTCTACATTTCTCAATTTTTTCTTTACTGGTCTGATTTTTTAATTTTTTTAAAAAAATTATTTATTTTGGAGACCTTCTAAAGATAGAACCATGATTTTTAAGCAGTCTTTATGTTTCAAGATAATTTACTAAAGAAGTCTGTATTAGTTTTAATTCACTCATTTATTGCTCTTCCTTTGGAGGTTTACCAAAAGCTCTACAAATATGGATATGTTTATACTGCAATTGTTGCCTTTTATCATTCAAAACCAGAAACACAGAACATTTTTAGCTAATTAATTAGAATTTCAAGGAAACCCTGGGTCTAGGATTTCAGCCATCTGAACACAGCTGGTGTAACACAGCTGTGTGGTGTTAATTCAGTTTTCTTGAGAAAATCATTGTGAAGGTGTGAAAAATTATATGAGATAAAAGAGTTAGAAATCATAAATTTAAAAACACAGGAGTAGATTAATCATAAAATAGCAGTTATTAGGAGTTTGAAGACACAGGAAGAATAATACTATCTAAAAGCTGTAAAATAGACAAGAAACAAACAAATAATTGGAACTTGAACACATTAAACATCAGCCTTCTTCAAGAAATACTTGACCATTCCCCACTGATGAAGATAACCCAACCAGCAGAAACATACGCTCCTTTGGGCTGGGAAGCACATCATTAGATCATGTTAATGTGTAACCTAGTTGCTTGAAAGTGACTTGATATCTATTATGTACAGTAGAAAACAAATAATTGCACTGTACACCACAGAACTGCACAAATATTGCCTGAAGCCTCTTTGTGTGCCATAAAACTTACCAAGTGCAAGTGATCCAGAGAAGATCATATATTTGTTAAAATTGCTGCTGAATCTGTGCTGAAATAATATGACTTCTCAAACAGGAGAGCACCATCACCTTTGTTTCCTAGCAGTCATATTTTGACAAAAGACTAAAGAACATGGACATCAGTAAAGCAAGGTCTGACATTTAGGGCTTACCCACTCCGAACAAGTGTCACTCTTTCTTTCAAACAAGCCAACTGGTAGAAAGAATATACAAAATATTCAGACAAATGCTAATCCCATGGAGTTTACAGGAAAAAAAAAAAAAAAAAAAAAAAAAAAAAAAAAACAAAAAAAAAAAACTTTGGTAAAGGCAGACAAAGTAAATAAAACATTGCCTGATCTATTAGGCCTGGCATGTTATACAGTATTAAAAAAATCAAGCTATATATACTTCTAATATACAAATTTACTGTTTTTAACTTTGCAGGAGTGTTAATTTTTGCTTAAGTGACCCCTTCATATTCTGCTTAAAATAATCTCACAAGCAGAGAGCTGAATAGGATTTCCTTCTTCAGCTATAAGTCCCAGAGTAAGAAAACCCACTGCCAGAGGAGACTAAGAGACAAATTCTGATCCACACTACATTGCACCTCTGTTACATCAGCTTTAGTAAGAGAATGTAGACTCTATCAACTCAGAATTCTTTTGATTTGAGAGAAATTTGTTTAAAGGAATTTAACTTGCCCAGCTAGCCTTGCACAAGTATTTAAGTTACATTTTTCAACACAATGGGGTGTCAGTGCTCCAACTGTTCTGAAACATGCAAATATCACTTGGGAGTTGTTACAAGGTCTGAAAAAGGTTTTTTTCAACACACGTTACAAAAGCCTGAAGTTTCGCCAGCTCCATGAGAACTGGAGCACAACATGCAGCATAAAGACTTTTCCCCTGTTTTACTTTGAATTCTGAAATAATTAATGTAGCCAAGTGGGGGCTGGTAATCAGAGTGCATATGTGCTCTTGAGACACATATGAAAAGAGAGCAGAGCAGCAGGCAACCTCCTGATATGAATTTAGCAAGTAAAATAAGTCTGGGTGAATCTTTCCTACCAAACTCTCTTGAAACAAAACCAGATTTTCAGTAAAATGATCCCTCTCACAGATATACTCCATATAAAATTAAACAGCTTTTTCAGAAAAAATAGGACAAATTTTCAGGGTGTCAGGGAGGAGGGATGTAGCCAAAGAGATGTGAAAGTGCAAAAGTTTTTTGTTTTTGTTTTATTTTAATTTAGCAATATTAATTTGCTGGAAATGTTTTGACATCCATGTCCTCTAAAAATGTAGGCTTTATCTTTCTTTTTCTAATGAAATAATTCAGAAAATATTGCACAATATTTAAAGATTAGCTAAATATTTCCTATCTCCTGTTGCCTGTTGCTTTAGAACTCCTAGTTGCCAAGTTGTTCTTTATAACATCAAAAGACTGAGAAGAAATAATGCCATGCTACTTCATGATTCTTAGCACACAACTGGTATCAGCTGCAAATAGCAATATCTGCTTTGTTAAACTGACAATTTATTAATAATTTAAAAATTAATAGATAAAATCTCAGAAATACTAATGTTCAGAAGAAGTACATTCCCAAGACATCCAACTGAATATAATGGAAGTTTGCAAAAAGAAAGAATGAAAAATTAGTAAATAAGATATTTATGGATAAGAAGCCACTTAAGAAATTAAGTTTTTAAATCCAAGTCAAATATGTGAAAGGATGGCATTCAAGTGACATCTTTTTCATTCCCAGCATCCACATTTTAAAGACTGAAATATCAACTCTGACAGATTTGCTGTAGACAACTAACTCTACCCACAGTAAGAGTTGCTACATATAGCAGCCACTACACCAAAGTGCAATTAGCCAACCTTATCAGTAATATTCATCAGAATTTGCAAACATGTGAGCATCCTGGGGTTGACAGAAAAAAAGTTGTGGTCAGTGCCATAGAGCTGTCTTAACTGTGAAAGCCAGCTATCATTGGAAAAGAGAGAACAAATCACAGAATGATGGTGAATTTTCCTTACATTCAAACAAGCCATTCGGCAAGCTTTTCATAAGTCACGTTTTCACTCCGTCAACTGGAAGTATTGCCTGAAAAAGGGTTTTGTAACAAGTCTCCAATACATATTGTTGTGTGTATGGACAAACAAAACAACACATTTCAAGCAATATTTCCTTTAAACTCTGTTATTTAAGAATTGTCCAATTTGTAGCTGCAGATTTAAAGCACATTGACCTGGTTTTCTCAGAGATTGTTCAGAGCTTTAATTCAATCCCTTTATGAAATGTTTTTTCTTTAATTATATTCACTGTCAAAAATACTTAATTTTTTTCTATATTAGCTAATTTTTTCTTTCCATTGCCTAGTAACTATTTTGGAATATGCTGTTATCTGTTTGTTCGCATATGTTTAATTTTTACTTTTCAATAATCTTTCTGACATTTAGTTCTTTATCTTTCCCCTTCTTACATGGAATTGTTTGGAACATTTTCAGTCAGCTTATCAAAGTGTTTTCTTACAGAGATTCACGCTTTGTGTCTGCTTTTCTGTGTTGCTTTAATAATTCATGCTAAAAATGTTATTTAAGGAGCCTTGCAATACTTCATTCTGAGTTCCTGAAGTGCTTGATAATAACTTTGTGTATCAAAGCTGCAAAGTGCAGTCTGTTTAACTTCAGTCTACTTATTGTTCTTGAGGTTCTGAAGAGCTGGGTATTATACTTTCATCTGAAAAAAACCCTGTCTTCGTGCACTGAATATTCAGTTTTTTGCTGTTTGATATAACTTTTTCACTGTTAAACTTCTGCAGTACAGATTTGTCTTGTGTAATAGCTTCCATACACACCCTACACAAAGTGTTGAATAGAATCATAAGAACACAAAATTACACAAAGCAGAAAGCAGAGAACCAGAAGGACTTTATTTAAATTCCTTCACCTTCATAGCTGATGAGAGTGAAAAATGGCAGACAAAGATAAACAGAAAAATAAATTTACTACCAAAAGGGGAATGTGAAGTATACAGGAATGTGTGAAGAGTACTACAGAGAATAAAGTCTTAATTCCAGAAGTATCAAAATAGAAAAAAAAAAAATACAAAAATAGTAAAAGAATTTTGTGGTAAGTTTAGAAATATTTAGAACATAAATTAACAAGCTTCATGAAATGTGTATTGCATTTGATGTTGAAATAGTCGTGAAGTGTGTGTTAATCATGATTTTTGATGATTCAAGAAGACGACATGGAGGAGTTGAGTTAAAATAGCTAGAATTCTGAGCTAGAATTACCTGAAAGGATGTTACCATGGTGGAAAAAAAAGTGTAAACGAGCATTTGAAACAAACTGCACACATTTGAGACCAAGATCACCCATTTACTCATCATCAGCATGCCACATGAACATCTTCCACTATATTCCAAAATCCTAACAAGAAATTATTTCATTCATGTACTTTTCAGTGTGGATAATGAGGAATAACGAAAAGGTTTATTACAAAATGGCCAACTATGGAGCACCAGTAGATGATACCTATAAAAATAAGCTTAAAAATGAGAATTCTACCAATCATCTCATGTAAGATATAATTCAAGTGCTAGATATCCTTTCTGAAGGTAAAAAATGAAGATTTTTGTTTCTGCCTTTCTTGGCCACAAGAAATAACAGCTTTTACATTTATTTGAAGTGAAATGCATTAAACTTATGCTTGAATTTTTGATAATTTTGATAGTTTATTTTATTCTTCCTATGAGCATTATTTTAAAGATGCCATGGTCAAGAGAGATTATTGACAGAATGAGGAAAATACTTTTAGCCTTGTGGCATGATGATTACGATCAAGTGGATGAAATGAGTGAAAGGATTGAGGGAGATATGCATGAAGAGGAACCTGAAAGATGGTTTTCTTATACACAGTTTTCAAAGTATTTTTAAAGGAACTTGAATCAGAGCTAATTTTCTCATAGCTGTGCAGCTGAATACTTTTTTCATTCTGGAAGTGGCATTTTCCGAATATAAAAATCACAGAGTATTGTAAGAGAATACTTTTGTCTACTGCGCATTTGAAAAACAGTTATGACAGTTGTTCAATAATATCTACCAATCAGGAATAATATTAATTTACATTGCTGTTTGTAGTACTGAGTGTAACAGCCATCTAGCTTTACCAAATTGATTGAGTTCCCATTACCTCTGTGAATGACCATGAAATTCAGAGGTGTCCAAGTGGATTAAAACACTGTTTGTAGATACAAGTTCTGTCACTTGGATGAAGTCTTTGGATGCTAATATATTCTCTTTTCTGTGAGAAGTTGGAATATGCTGTTATTTTGATCAATTCCAAAGTGTGTATTAAAAACTGGCAGCCATTTCAACATTCCCCATGTACTGATTCTCTATCTTATGAAGAACAGACAAAACATCATGTACTAAAAAATGAGTCTTCATTGTGTTCTGTCTTTACATGAAACATTCTGTTCTCTCCCATTTTACTACATTTAACATTCAGATATAAATTATTTATTTCCTGCTATAATTTTATTTTCATTGTTCATTCTTTTTCATCCCCCACAGTAATATATTACAATGAGAGAATATTAAAATATAAGAATTTCCCAGTGACATTAATAAGTCATGAAAGGGCAAGTCCACAGGCAATATAATAGTGGCTAATATCTTTTAAGGCATCGTAGTATTCTTCAGTTTAATTGGTTAAAATATTACTGTCAAGACCTTGATTGTATTAGCATAGATGCTGCAAGATACCAAGGACACCTAATTGCTACTAAGAAATTAAGACTGTGGCAGGATTTTTTTTTTTTTTTTTTTTTGGTTATGAGTGCAAAATATGCCCTGTACATTTTAGTGCATCAAGTGACATCTGCATCCATATTCTCTTTTACATTAAAACATTTGGATGAGAGATTAACCCTACAGTCAATGAAGAAACCATGGAAGCAGATGGAAAGCAAAGTGTAGGGAGATCCAAATGAGAGAAGTAAGGGATTTCCAAGGAACGAAAGAGAACTCTGATCAGAAAGGCTGAAAGGAATCCTACCTCAAACATGTGTATTCAGCCTGGGAAACATGCAGGAAGAACTAGGACTCCTCAGGTGACAGAACTGTGAAATTGCTAGTGGGACAGCTCACGTGACGGGTGGAATGAGAGACTAGAACAAAGAACAATGAGCAAGGAAAATGCAGAAAGAGTGCTCCCTTCATGTGAAGGAGTAGCTCTGGTGTACAAAGATTTCTTGTGGGATAGACGACAGATTGAGAGTGAGTCTGGATCAGAGAAGAGGCTAATAAAGTTTGGCATTGCAGTGAAGTCTTGATTTTGATATTGCAACCCATTTGAGGGTACCAAGCAGAAGAAAGACATTGCTATCCTCAAGATATGAGTCTGTTAATAGTCAGGAGCTGGAGCCTTTAACTTGTGAAGATAGGCTGAGTGAGATTGTCAAATTCACCCTGGGCATGGCTCTGAGGGGACCTAAAGACCCAACAGTACCTGCAGAGAGTCTACAAAGATCAAATAAGGTTCTTCTGGCACACAGATCTCATGGAATTAAAGTGGCAGACATAAACTGAAACAGCAAATGCTCAAAATATATAAAAGAAATAACTTTTTCACTTTGAGGGGTGGAATAGACTACCCAGCAAGGCTGTGTAGTCTCTGTCCTTGGAGGTACTCTAGGCTTACTGGATAAAGCCTGAACAACCTGAAAGCAGACCTTAGAGCCAATCTTGCTTTGGTCAGGAAGTCAGAATAAAGATTTCCTGAGGTCCCTTCTGCCCTGAATTACTCAGTGATTGTATGATTTTACCAAGATGTTGTTTGAATAGCTATGGCATTCAAGAAGTCAAGATCTGAAGCCAGCATGTTTATTGTAATCAAAGGTTTACTTAGTGAAGTCCTAAAGCTGTACACATGGCCATTGAGAAAAATAAATGACTGTCATAAACTTAAGGTAGGTGTTTTAAATGGCCAGAATATAAGTCATCCTTCAAACACAAAGAGTTTTCACTTACTTGCACACCCATGTGATCATATTGAATAACTGCTTAAGCAGAAAGGGAAAACATGTGGTCTCACAGTCACTACCTTCCCCAGCTAAGAGCAGCATTATTCCCTTAAAACAGCACAGCAAAAGGAACTCTTCATACATATATGAATTACATTTGCTGTCCTAGAGACTGCTTATGGACTGGTGTGTTGATAAGAACAGATTTACATAGCAAATCTTATAGTTCATCTTAATAGCTGACATTTTCTGCTATATCAAAATTCTCTCAGGGGACAGCATGAGAGGAAGATACAGCAAGTGTAATGCTTCTTTGACCCATTTTGTGACAAAATGTGAGTCTTAGATGAGACACCCTGTCGCATAATGTGTTTACAAAATCATTGCTCCTGAAGAGCCCATACTTCCACAAAGAAAAAAACAGTGGATTAGAATTGACCTTAACTTACTTAAACACACTAGAGCTTTTACTGGGAGAACATAACATCAGCTAAATGTGGAATAAAATTATGATATCTGGACCACAGAGATTTAAAGTTATTCTAAGACTTTACATTAATTTTCCATACTACTTTGCTAATCCTTAGCTTGATTTTTTTTAAGATTTATGCCAAACAAGGGTTTAGAACAGTCATTTTCAGATACAAGTCACAGTGCTATTTATCAAGGACATTCTCTCCCTGTCTTTTTCTTAAAAAGTGCAGGTTTATCTAAATCTCTCTCATCATGTCAAATCAAAAACCTAAAGTGTGTATTGAGAAATTCAAGCACATTTCAGCTCGTTGCTGATTAAACAACTGCATAAGACACATCACACATAAGACACTGAAATCAGCAAAACTAGTCATATAACACAGTGAGAAAACTTGTTTTATTAGTTATACAGAAATTGAGCCTGGCTAGTTAAAATCCTCAACAGGTCAAAGAAATTTGGAAATGTGTCAAGCAACTCTTTTCAGTGTATTTTCCTTTATAAAAATTATGGATAGAGTTCAAGAAAGAGGGCACAATGGGTGCAACATTAAAACTCAAAAGAATTTCCCAAAAGCATAATTGAAGATATTTCTTTATTTTCCTTAGGCTAAAATTTATGGAGTATCAGCAGTACCTTTGAGTGTTCTGTAAAGAGTTTCTGTCATAAAGTTCTGAAGTAACCTTATGGTAGAAAATTTTAGGACTTTAAATATAAATGTAAACATAAAACACATGTATCTATTGCTTGTTTCCATTTAAATCAGACCTTGAGGAGCTCTACAGCAGAGCTGAAGACCAGATCCAATCTACCTTTTTGTAATTCTCATGGACACACAGTGAAAGCCATACTCCCCCCCACTTTAGATAAGAGGAATATTTTTAAGGAGTATTAAACTTTCAGGATTTTATAATCACACAGTAACCTTGAAATGTTTTTCCCTCTAGGGTCCCTGACTGAAATACAGATTTCTCTGAAAGTCATGTGTGAGTTAATTAATACATTAACCTGCAATACTTTTAAAAGTAGGTATGCAGATTTCTAAGACAACTGAGCCTCATTTTTATTTTTCTTAAAGCTAGACTAGACAACAGCTCAGTTTCTGGTCTGTCCTTATTTCAAATGTAACAAAGAAAGCCATAAAGTACTTTTAAAATCTCTTCTAGTTTAAGAAATTTCTTTTATGCAATCAATACTTTTATAATGAGGAGAGGAGAGGATTTTGGACTTTGGCCTTTGCCACAACATTTGACTCTCCAATCAAAACAGAAAATATAGACTCACAACAAGAAAGAAACAAATCCATTTTTCTACTAATCCAGTCTGTTTCCATGCTTCAGACCAAAAAGTACTCTCTGTATAATCATTTGCACATTTTTCAAGCTATTCACTCCACAGGACCAAGCCCTCTTTCAGCAGCCTGTATAAATAGTGTGCAATTAAGTGGCAGCTGTTCAGATTTCATATTGTCATTTTATTAAGTGTACGGGTTCACATTCAATATAGCAAAAATATTCTCCTCTTCAGTCACAGACTCTCTTATATTACCCGTTCTGTGATATTGTTTTCTGCTACTACATTTGAGAATTTCACAATTATAACAAGGGTGTGAGGTGTTTTTTATTATTTTCATATGCTGTTTAGAGAATGAATCTGCTCTATATAACCATCTATATTCAGATCACGGTTTTCATTTATGTCAGTTTTATATTTCAATACTGAATATTTATGTTAGGGTATAGGCAGACACTTTAGGCACACTTTAAGGCACTGCCCCTTTCTTTTCCTTGATCTGGGTTCAGTCCCTGAGCAATTCTGCTTGCCTCTGCCTGCCTGTCTCATATAACTGTGAAAGAACAGGGAAGGAGTACCTGTGTGTGAATGTGCATGTGTTTTTGTGTGTGTGTGCTGAGGGGAAAGAGGAAAAGAGGTCTGGCTTGAGAGTCCTGCCCAGCATTTAATAGAAAATTCACATCCTGTTCTCAAGAATAATAGTATATAATCACAGAATCATCAAATCATAGAATCATCCAGGTTGGAAAAGGGCTTTAAGATCACCAAGTTCAACCATTGTCCCAGCACTAGCAAGTTCACCACTAAACCATGTGCCTAAGTGCCATGTCAACATATCTTTCAAACATCTTCAGGAATGGTGAATCAACTACTTCCCTGACAAACCTTTTGTCTTGGTTTAAAGCAATTATATGAGGTGGAGACTCCAAAAATTATTATCTCCCCTTTTAGTTTTAACCACTCCTCTTCACCAATAAGGAGATGAATGCAAGAAGATATAAGTGAAAAAATAGCAGTTTACAACAAAACAAAGCAGTCACAACCAAGATAACAGTAATAACAACTAGATAGGAGAGTGCTGAATCCCAGGGATGCCCTGGCAACACAGAAAACAAGCTGTCAGAGAGGCCCCTCCCCCAGTATTGTGGCCTCCATAGGAATCTCTGTGGACCAGAAGGCAAAAAAAATGTGGCAGAGAAGCCCTGACCACATGATGGAGAGAGATAACAAAGGAAATACAACACAAGCCTCTGAAATTACAAAACTCTCTTCTTCCCCAGGCAAAATCCAAAAGGGACCAGGAACAAAACAGAACCTGGAGGCCAACTATTTTTTCCAAAAACAAGAGTCAATGCTGCCTGCTGTCTCACCTGACAGGAGCTCTCCTGGTGAGAGCAGCAGCAGTTGGGTTATGAAATACTGTTTAACAAGGGTGTGATAGTCAGCAGGAGTGGCTGGAACTGGGGTCACAGCTGAAAAACTCATAGAGAGTTTGCCATCCTGGTGTAGCTGCCCCAAGCAGCAGCAGTTAAAAAGGTCTGAAGGAAACCTCCTCCCTGGCTGCAGAAATGGGATTGCCATAGAAAGAGTGACCAGAAAGGTGTTGCAAAATTTGCTCATGGGCAGGTGAGGTGTGCCACTGCTGCCTCCCCCAGCAAGTCATAGTAAACATTTTTTTTTTTCACTTATATCTTCTCACATTTTTCTCCCTATTGTTTAAAGGGAAGCAGAAAAAAAACCTAAAAAGGGAAGTAATTCACTTTGAAGTTTCCACCCCATATAATAGTCTTAAACTAAGACACCTTTCCACAAAGAAATATTCCCTAATATTGAATCTAAACTATCCATGACACGAGGCCATTTGCTCTTGTCCTATCATTTGTTACTTGGTAGAAGAGACTGACTCCCACTTTTCCAAAACATCCTTTCAGGTAGCTGTAGAGACAAATAAGGTCCTCTTGAGCTTCCCTTTCTCCAGGCACTCCCCAGTACCCTCAGCTGCTCCTCATAAGATTTGTGCTCCAGACCCTACAACAGCTTCATAGCCCTCCTCTGGATTTTCTCCAGCACCTCAATGACTTTCTTGTAGTGAGGAGCCCAGAACCGAACACAAGATTTGAGGTGCAGCCTCATCAGTGCCAAGTACAAGGAGACAATAATTTACCAGGTCCTGCTGGCCACTATTTCTGATACAAGCCAGGATGTCTTTGACTCTTTTGGCTACCTGGACACACAGCTGGCTCATGTTCAGCTGCTGTTAATCAACATCTCCAGGTTCTTTTCTGCTGAGCAGATTTCCAGAGACTTTTCCTCACAGCTGTAGCATTGTATGGGGCTATTATGACCTGAGTGCAGAACCTGGCACTTGGCCATGTTTAATCTCCTACAGCTGGACTCTCTCCATTGATTCAGCCTGTCCAGATCCCTCTGCAGAATCTTCCTACCCTCCAGCTGATCGATATTCATGTGCAATTTGGTGTTGTCTGCAAACTTGATGAAAGTGGACTCAATTCCTTTGTCCAGATCATCCAGGTTGTACAGCAGAGGTAATAGAGATAAGAACCTCCTTTGTTTGCGTCACTGCTGTTGAAGGAGCATGTTGTGTAACAAATAACAATGAGAGCTGTTGCATAAAAGAAGAAAAATGTCATCAGAGTAGACGTATTCTGTACCATGACACATGTACAAGGGAAATAAATAAGGATCAAATAATGCTGACATGTCATTAAATATTATGGGCATTTAATATGTGAACAATAATAACACAGATTATTTGTGTGTGATTTTCTAACCTTTTGAAGAACAAACTGTAAAAAGCAGGAGTTTAGATGCATGTCACACAGTGCAGCAATGCTAACTATTGCACAAATTATATAAAAGACTGAAGTCAGTAGCCCCAAAATAAATATCTGTGGCATTTTTCTGCTAATTGACATCACTAGTGGATTTTCTTTCTCTGCATAGACAAATTAGAATAGATATACATATCAATAAACAAACTGTAAAGGAACACTGAACCTCACTAGACCAGAGCTGTATTTTATGTCCTGGAGAACAGGCTGTAACTGTTTCTTTTTTTTCACCTGACCCTGAAATAATCATTTTTCTAATGCCTATCTTTCCTTCAGGCCTAGCTTTCTTACTAAAGTTTCATATTAGATCTAAAATCCTTTTTGTCACTTCAAGTTCTGGCTCAGACTTCATCTCCAGCTTCCACTGAATCATGCCCTACCTCTCTCTCAGGCTCTGGTTCCATGCATTTTTTTTCCATGTACCAAAGGCTCTGTTTTGTCACCTCTGCATCACAATCTTAGAGTTGATGGGCCACAGGGGAATGCTAAAACTGCAGATTCAAAGTTTTAATTTTCCTTTCTGTTACTCTATAGATCAGAGCAACAGAAATAACAGTTATGAGAAAACTCCTATCCAACTACTGCATCTCTCATATGGAGTAAGTAACATGTGAAAAAAAAATCCTGGATTTTCCTCCGAAAATAAGTTTCTACTGAAGAAATGCAATCTGTGGTTTTCTTGAACAGAATGTAATTATATAAACCAGATAGATTATTTAGATTAAGAGAAAAGAGGATTACTAAAATGTTTTCAATTATTTTTTTTCAAAGTATAAGGAGTATTTTCTCCCTTTTTGAACAGGTTATTTTATTTTCTTTTACTTTAATCTGGTTCACAGGTATAAACCTTATTTTCCTGAAATTTGAAGGGATGAATCATCTGTAAATAGTATGAAAAGATTTCAGTTTTCCAGGACTGAATATTTGAACAGAGGCACAGTGAAAGAAATGAAAAAGTTACACACCGCCAAAAACATCTTGGAGTGGCGGCTTCTACAACACAAGCCCACAATACAATTAATAACAAGCAAAGTATCTCTACACATAAATTGAGGTTCATTATAAATGTCATGTTTTTAACTGAAAACCTAAAGAGCAAATTAAAAAGCTGTATCTTTTTTGGTAATAATGGGAATTATACACATCACAAAAAAAGCACACTATCCAATGTATCTCATGGCAATGGAAGTAATAGAAGAAGTCAGCTCTCCTCACAATTTTTTTTCTGGTTCCTTCATCAGCCCACCCACCCACTCCTTCCTTTCTCCAGTTCTGCTGAACCCTCCAAAGCTACTCTGATTCAAGGGGACATTTCCATCCCAGTGGTACTTCTGCAAGTTTTTCACCAAAGGAATTCCTTGGGAAGTATTCCCACACCCCACCTTTGCATTCTCATATCTGCTATATTGGGGATGGTTTGCAGCAGGCTTAAACTGGGAATGATTCTGGCACAAAAGCAACCAGGACCATCAAGACTTGTGAAGCACAGTTGTGCTTTTTAGTGCAGCATTAAACTATTCTGATGTTAAATATGGCTCATTCAGAGACAAGTCATATCCAGCTGAAGTCAGCAGGAGTCTTGCATGGATTTCAGTGATCTTCATGTAAAGCCCAGAGAAAGCAAGACCTTTTTCCCTTGTGTGAGCGAGATAACAAAAAACGGAAATGGTAATGATTGATTATGTAGGTCATTGTCTGTTCTGTGAGCTATGTGTTATGTATAATGTATTAGGCTAACCCTAAGGAAAAGTAATTTGTGATGGGGAATAAAGATGACTAAATTCTAGGTCCTAGACTACTTGTTTCGTTCATCTTGATATGAATAGATCTTGTGTTTTACTGGGTCTTGGTAGGGCAGAGATAAATTTAGAAGCAAATTTTGCCTTAGATCTTTATTCACAGTGTCTATTGACTCAGATTAAAACTGATTTGACTTAGCTAGGGCAGAATTTTGTATGCACACTTTTTAATTTTAGTAGAATATATATCTATGTCCTAAGGTACTATGTTCACTTTTCCGATGTTGTTTTTAGTTGCCATTTGCTAGTTTTAATGCTTTTTTTAAAATAAATATACACTCCTAGAAACAAAATAAATTTGAAAATGCCTATTTTCACTGTTTTTCATTTTTTTATAATAAGTATGCCCTGCATACTCTGTAGTGCATGATTAGACAAACAAGGCTTAACCACTAGAACTTGTGGCTCTTGAAGTCATTAAGAATAAGGTCCACAAAAACAACTTGGAAGTGCACCTCAAATGACTATCAGAGAATTAGGCACAAATCACACAAATATATCTCTGTTGCATTCCTGAAAGATACAATACTCAAACAGCTGAGCAGAAAATAAAAAAAGCCTGGAGTTACTGTAGAGTTTAATAATTCACTTGTGGGTTTTTTGTTTGTTGTTGCTGGACTTTTTTTTTTTTTTTTTTTAATCTGCTTCTGGCAGTTGGAAGAAGTAAAGCACAGAGTGAGGAAAATAGTCTTCCAAGCATTTAGGAGAACTTATATCCTCTCCAGAAATGTTTGCTCTATTTGTGGTAGTACAATGAGCTGTTCCTTTGGCAAGAGGAGGTACACTAAGTGGTTCACACCACACAATTTATTTACAAGCTGTGACAGCTGTAAATCCATTTTTTTCTGAAAGATAGAGGGAATGCAGCCGAGTGTAACATAAAAATGCAAACTCTGATGTGTCTGTTTCAGATACCATCCTCAAAGATATTTCACTTGGAAAGAGTGAATTGAAATCTCCAGATATTACTTCACATTGAGAAAAATATAAAAACAATGTATTTAAAGAATAGAGGGTCTGATTATTTATTTGATTATTTATTTATTTATTGTGGAATGTAGCAGTGTAATATGCTAAACCATCTTTTGATGGACATAAATAAAAATCTTTGGAACTTTTATTCCTTTATCAAAATATGTAACCTTTCTCTTTTGCATGGCACAAGTTATGCAGTCAACATCATATTTTTAATTAAAGGCAAATTGTATATGACTAAGATTATTGAATATTTGTTTCATTTTAATGGTACTTAATTATCAAATATGTGCTCCCTCATGACTAGGCTGATTCCAAATGCATCTCTAGGATTTCTTAGATGTTAAGCTGTTTTGGCCAGTCATGTTAGGATGAAACATGGCAAATTTTATATCTCTCACAAGAGACATGCAAAAGGAGCACAGTTTCTTTACAATACTTTAGTAAATCCCATCTTAGAGCTAGAAATGGGAAATTGCTTTGGTTCCATTCAGTGCCCCATCCCTCAAATTAATATTTTTCAAGATAAAGGATTTGGCAAGATTATCACCCATTAAGCAGCTGCCAATATAACCAGAGCCATTAAATGCTCTTTCTGAAAAAAGTAATGGGATGGGCTCAGCTGTGCAACCTCAGATTTCCCCCCTGACTTTTCTCTTGGCTAGCAGATTTTTGGAGCAGGGGTGTTTCCAGCATTCCTTTTTCCCCATAAAGAGTAGTCAATTAAGGAATCATCCTTAAAGTAAAATTTAAACACTGTAATCAATGAGTGGATGAAAGTTATGGAAGCAAATGTGATAAGTAATTATTAAAATTACTTTAATTTTTTCCTCTTTTGAATTGCTCAGTTAATGGAAAGAAGGTGACAGTGAGGTTGTTAGAAATGTTGAGAAGCATTTCAAGATTTCATCTCTTGTTGTCTAAATAAGAAAAAAACCAGATGTGTCATGCAAATGCTCATGTTAATAAATGCAAAGCTGTTTCATTGAAATATTTAATAAAATAGTTTCAAATTTTGACTATCTAGGGGAATGTTCCTCTTGCAACTTTATCAAATATTCATGTAATCCCAGTTTACAGTAAAAAATATAATTAAAATTTGGAACAAATATTTGAAGAAAACCTCTGGCAACATTTTTGTAGCTCAAGTTATGTGTGATGATAATTGAATAGAGCTAGAGTGAGCTGATAAGTGGAATATCCACAAGAGTGTGGGAAAAATGCAGCAGAGGAAAAACGTAAGAAAATATGTCTAACTTGTCTATTCTACTTGTCTGAAAGTTCTGCTTGCAAATTGCAAGTCAGCAAATAAAAAATTAATTAATAATCAAGAGGTTCTTTTGATATTTATCAATGTTTCATGTAAATTGAGTGTGGTTGTAGCCATTTAAATTTAGTAAATTTTTTCCATTCTTTCCACTTTGTCGTTTGGCGCCTATGCCATTCACAATTAGTTTCATGTCAACTTGTCATTCTCTATGCATATCTATGTAACTAAAGAATTTGTAGAATTCATGATCCAGAAACAGAAAAAAAGCAAATACCTCCCCTGAAACAAAAAACAAAAACAACAAGAACAACAACCAAAGAAGACAGGTATTATCACAGCATTCAAAAAAATAGCATTATAGCACCTATAATGGGCTATATGCAATATTGTAATGGCATTATGTATTCTACCTCATTTTTTTTCTCACAAGTTTAGAGGTGTGGAGAGATTGAATTCATGTACCTACTGAAATATCAGTTAAAAAAAGAAAAAAATTTTTTTCATAGATTTTGAAATTCAGAAAACCATAACTATGGCTACAAGCCATGGTGGGAGTCTACACTGGCAAGGACAGGTTTTTCGTGTCATCTCCCCACAGACCTGATCCCTCATGTGGCACTGCTGGAGCAGGGAGTTAGGGGAGGCTCACTACCCATCACTGTTCTGCCTGCCCTGAGGCACAGAGCCCTGATGCTGGGCCAGAGGCTGGAAGTGAAACAGGACATTGTGGGACAGAAAGGAACTGACTGTGAGAGCCAAGCCCCAAGGCCTTTGGGGAGCTATTCTGACCCCTGATACTCAGCAATGGCCTTTCCCAGCCACTCTTCCCTCCTACCCACCACACAAGTCCGTGCCTGGTACAACACATGTTCCTACTATGTCCCTTTCCTCTCCAAAGCTACAAAGTCCCCTTCCAGCATCATCATCCCTGCCTGCCATCCAGCCTGCCACCCAGAGTGAGTCCACTTGGGGAATCTCTCAAGGACACATCCCCAGAAAGGTGCTTGGCAGGTGGCACACACCCTCTGCTCTCCAGCATACATTCTGTGCCAATGGGTAGACATTGACCCAAAAGTTTATGAAAGAAGAAGCCAAAAGGATGGTCTTCTCACCCACAAGGGGGGTGGGTCATTATAGTTGGGCAAGGGGCCACAACCCAGATGGCAGCTAGCTCTCTGTGTGCCAGTTCCACACCAAGCTTAGCTGTCCTCTGAGAGTCAGGCATTTGGGGAGGTGTTCCACCAAAGGGCCCCCCTTCCTCAAATTATTACTTCCTAACTTAGCCTGTTGGCATAAGCCACATATAAATGGCCACATTTATCACAAAGCCTCAGGCATCATCTCTGATTTTCTCCCTACCAAAAATCACTTACCTACTGTTACCTGGTCATTACTAGGCTATATGGATGCTGATTTTATACCTATATATTAAATTGGATTTTCTCTTTGAAAAGCAGATGATATTTTCTTATTTATATATTTATTTTTCAATCTGTCATGTATATACTTTTGAGGTATACAAATTAAAGTTAGGCAAAATATACTTCGTTAAATACAGCTTAACAATTTTCTCTTTTCAAAAACATCTGTCAAAGTCACAGTATCAATTATTCTCAGGGAAGTAAGGCAGTGTTTTTAAAAGGACATTAGCCTTAATTCGTATGCCACATCTGGCTTTCAAAAATCACCAAGGCATTGCTTTGAGTAAATTATTTTGTAACTCTGGAAAAAGATCTCACCATGGATTTGTCCTTGTGCTGACACTTTATGTATAAGTTAACCAAAATAAATGTATCCCCTTTGGTTCATTTTATAGCTACTTTGGAAACAAGACCCCCCCAGCCAATTATAGAAATTAACAATTAAGACGTTCCTTGATGTAAAAAAAGTTAGCTAACTGAAAATTCAAAAAGTTTTAAATAACTGTAACCATTTTTGTTTCTGTCTGTTTCTATTTCTAGGTCAAGCATTTCTATTTCAAGAATTGGATGCTGTACTGAAAAAACAAACCAGAACACTGTTTAATGCATACTCTGGTCTTCTAACAGCATGCAGAAAACTTATGGCCTCAGATAACAATGTTCTAGGGCAGTAGTGCTCAAATTATAGCTCTTAAGGGACCTGAATATGGCTCTCATGGAACCAATGTGTCTGATTTGTGTTCCTTTTGCTGTATTTTAGTCCTGGAGACAGAAGAACAATGATAATAATAATAATAAAAAAAATCTGTGCAAAAACACATCTGCACGGGAATACTGGAACAGCAGACAACCACCTTGCCACCCTTTTAAGTAAGTGAAAGATGCAGGGCGGGGGGGGGGGGGGGCGGGGCAAAAAGAGGCATGAGGTAGTAACTTCTAGAAATGGAATTGCATATGAGAGAACAGAAAAAAAAATTACTCCTTTACAGCTACTAAAGCTCTCCTGCCTCCTGACTATGATATTCCAAATTCTTGAAATAGAAAGTCAAACAGAGTCAAGCCAGCAGACAGTTTTTTTAAAAAAACAAATTTTTCTGGTTTAAAAAGTAAGGTTCTACCCTTACAACACTTTCTGTTTGTACAGTTGAAAGTCAACCTGAGCTTCAATTTCTATCCTAGCATTTTTTTCATTTATTTACATTTCTCCCAAATATGACTTCAAAGGCTGAAAAAAGAATAGAATGACAGAAATGTCCTCCCTAATGAATATACTTGCCTCATTTTTAGTCTTGTCTTATGGACTTGAATTTCTATGACTCTATGAACCTTCAGTACAGATTACATAGAAATAATCTTTGAATGCTATATCAAATCATATTGTTTCCAGAGGCAGAAAGATACTCCAGTGAGGTTCACATAAGTTTGTTCTGAAAACACTGCTATACCCCTTCTCCTGTGTCATTGTTGACATTTCCAGATCCTTATGCAAACAAACTTTATAATGATTTAATTTTAAAACATATCTCCATTTAAAACTGGGAAAAATTACAAAAATTTCTATGTGTTCTCAAGATGGATGAATAAGAAATTAAAAAAACATTAGATATGGCTATTTTGTTAATTTTCCATACATTTTTATCCTTTCTATTTGCTTTTCCAAAATATCTTGGGACATTATTTTGGCTGTCTGTTTTCTGTGGAAAAAGAAGTTTTGTCTCTCAGTGTTATATCAGATATTAAGATATTAAATTGTTTATAAAATACTGTAGAACCACATATCAAATGCAGGATCATACCTACGGACAATGGAAAGTAACTTCAACGAACTGTTCTTCTTATTTGCTCTGAGAGTTTGAGGGGAGGCGCAATCCAACAGAACACAATGCGCATCAGTACTGAGTTGCATATAAAGGATGAAGTAAATTAGAGCTAAGCACTTTGGCAGAGATGCAGTCAGACAGACACACATGTGCTTAGCTTAAGGTAAAAGAGCAGTAAAAAAGAAAAAATGGAGGAAAAAAAAAGAGAAAAAAAGTAAAAGAAAAGGAAAGAAAGAATGAAAGAAATAATCAAGTAAATAGAGAAGTAAGAATAAAAGACAGAAAAAAGGAAAGAAGAGATGAAAGAAGCAAAAAAGAACAAAAGGAAAGAACAGAAGAATGAAGAATGAAAGAACAAAAGAACAAAAGAATTAATGAAAGAAAAAATGAAAAATATAAATGAAAGAAAAAACCAGAAATAAATGAAAGATGTAAGAAAGAAAAAATAAAGAGAGAAAAAGACAGAGAGAAAGAAAGAATAAAAAAGTAGTAAGAAAAAAAGAAAAAAAACAAGAAGAGAAAAGTAAGAAAGAAGTAGAGAAGAAAGAAAGAAAAAGAAAGAAAAAGAGAAAGAAAGAAAAAGAGAAAAAGAGAAAAAGAGAAAAAGAGAAAAAGAGAAAAAGAGGAAAGAAAGAAAGAAAGAAAGAAAGAAAGAAAGAAAGAAAGAAAGAAAGAAAGAAAGAAAGAAAGAAAGAAAGAAAGAAAGAAAGAAAGAAAGAAAGAAAGAAAGAAAGAAAGAAAGAAAGAAAGAAGAGAGAAGAAAGAACAAGAAAGAAAGAAAGAAAGAAAGAAAGAAAGAAAGAAAGAAAGAAAGAAAGAAAGAAAGAAAGAAAGAAAGAAAGAAAGAAAGAAAGAAAGAAAGAAAGAAAGAAAGAAAGAAAGAAAGAAANGAAGGAAGGAAGGAAGGAAGGGAGGAAGGAAGGAATTGCCATCAGACAGATATGCATGTGCTTACTTCAGTGTACAAGAGGAGGTCACCAGGGACACATGGTAAGGTCTGAAAATTTGGCTCATTTCCTGGAGCAGAGTACAAGAGAAGAAAGATATTTAATGATCTCTAGGTCAGTAGGCCTTGTTCTGTGAATATACTGTCTTCAGAAAAATAAAAATCATGGAGATTCTTTTTTATCACTAAACAATGGAAATATTAATCTTCTAAGCAAACATATGAACCAACAAACAAAGACATGAAAAATAAAATTACCTTTAGAAAAGTGTAGTCTTTTAACTTTGTTTACTGGCAAAATTGAATATGATTAATCATGTCAGGCTGATTACACTCTATGAACTGTTTGTAGGCAATTTCTAAACCAAAAGTTATTTGAAAACCTTCATATAATAAATACATGCCCTTTAAGAGCCAGTTTTTTCTACCACTGTTCTACTACTGGGTAGCACTGGAAATAGATTATTGAAATAATTTTGATTTAGGATAACTAAATCTTGTGTTTGAAGATTTTGTTCATAAAACATATAAACGTAATTTTTTCAGAAGTATAATTCAGATAATTTGTGAAAAAAGATGCTGTGTTTTTTGAGGAATCTTTTCAATGCCTTTGGTGCATCTGGAGTATCTAGATTCCTAGCGGTCATGTCACTACATGTGAGTGATGTAAAAGGATGAAACAATGTGATACAAGTTATTGTGCACAATTTACGGTTTTCCTATGTAAGGGCTATGAGGATCCTTGCCTTTCAAGAAAGATCATTAGCCAAAAGTTGTGGTTAGACTTTAGATTTACAAAACTCACACAGACAGTCCAGAGCTCCTGATGTCTATGTGAGTCCCATAATCATATCTGGTTGTACAAGGGATAGGGAAGTCATCTGTACTTTCATTCCTGTCAAAAGAAGTGAGTTAAAAGGAATAGTGAGATTGGACTTGGAAGTTTTGATGGTTAGCCCAGTACTATCCCACAGTGGAGCAAAAAATACTTTAACAGACCCAAAGTGTCTCATGTGACCAGTTTGTAGAGTCCTTTCTTGCTCATGGCTTCCTGAGATAGGTAGAGTGAGCCTTCCTGCCATCAGCAGTTTTAGTGATTTTTAGAAGATGAGGAAGTCTGGTGAGAGAAAACCTATTTACTGGATTTTTCACATTAGAAGATGAGTATGCTCTCTCTGGAGATGAAAGATTAAGGTATGCACAGTTGTGTGCACAGCAGAAAATGTTGGCCCTTTCAGTCTTTAAAGTCTCTGAACTGCAAAACTTGTATTTTTCTTAGATCAGATTTTTACAGGATTTACATACCAGAAGAAAGAAAGAAAATTTTCAAGTCCAAAAGAAAAACAGCCAATAGTAGCAACACTACCCAGTCTTAAACTTTTCTGAAGTGGAATATCATTCAGCAATTTCAAAGACCTACTGGGGGAAAAATATATAAAATAAATAATTTTAGAAATTAGAAAAGTCCCACTTGTCCTATATGCATATTTATATTGATTTTAAATTCTGAACAGAAACATGCTCTACATTAAAACAACAAACTTTTTTTCCTTATAAGCATGTCTGGATACCTAATGTAGTAATTTAAATAAAATTATGATTTTTCTGTACTGAAATGCTTGGCAACAGTTAAAAATTCTGATTTTCTTTAAGACACAGACTTGTCCTTGTAAAATATACTTTTATAAATTGACAGTTCAGAGAATGCCACATTTTGGGAATGAGAACAAAAACTTGTATCTCTTCTAAATACATTATCATAGGCTCAAGGGACTCAGTAGTCCACTCTGCCCACAACAAATACACACTGAAGATACACCTGACCCTACACTTACTATATTTCCCTGATCTTATGTGAGTTATGGAGGGAGGAAAATGTTCATTACATTGGTGAAATAGTTTCATTTTATTCATTCCTTTCAGAGCTCATTTCTGGATAAATAATTACCTCTGCTCTGAAGGAAACTAAAATCTGCTATGATGGTTATGCTAACTATCTCTAGAAATAATCTGAAATTGTTGTCACTGCCTTGTACTATAAAATGTCTGCAGTGCAAGGCAGCTTAATGTTTTCTTTCAAACCTCAGCAGTGTGAGAAAAAAAGAAAGCTTTGGGGCTTCAACTGAATAATTTCATGTTGCAGTAAGTGGTAGAAGGCAGTTTAGCAGTCAGGTATTTAAACTGAGATATAAGCAGTTATAGCTGCCTCCTGCTGCACACTCAGCATTGTTTGCTGTTCTAGAGGTAGATCACTGCTTAACATGTTTGATTTAGTTTACAGTTAAGTGTGATGCTTGTGCTGTGTTGCAGTGCTGAAATCTCCTTTATAATGCATCAATTCATAGGCTTTAAAAGTGTCAGCAAACTATCATGTAGCTGTACTGGCATTTTCTTGTGTACAGGTTCAATGGTTACTGCCATTTGTTGTTTTAAAATTGTGTAAATTCCGTCATTTTATCAAATTCTTATTGCGATTTTCAGAAGCTTCTCATCAAGTTCAGTAATGCAGAAATAAACTCATAAAACTCAAATTAAAGCCTAACACACTATTTTTGCAGAAAAACACACTGTTAAGTGATATATTAAGAGTAAACCAGGAGGATTTGAACTGCAGGTTCCTCTTACACCAAATTATCTTCAGTTATACAGTCAAAATATTTTTTCAAAGACCCAATGCTTTAAGAATGAAAGATATTTTATTGTATAGTTTTGAAGTCACAGGATTAAATAGAACTGAAGATAGCTCATTAAACAAAAAATGGTACCATTTACTCAAAGTCATATCATTTAAACCTATGACCAGAGTGGATTCTCCCCAGTGAATAAGAAAGTATAGAATTTATACTCATTCCTTTCTTAATTTCTTTCTACCAAAACCAATTTCTGTTGGGTGGAAGAGAATAGGACATGTCCTTGTATTGTACCTTTAATTCCACTACTTTCATGAAACAAAAAGTGGAACTGATCTCTATTATTGGTTAATTAAAAACTAAATTTCTTTGACTCGTACTCCAGCTTGCCACTTAAAAATTAATTATGGACAATAACAAATAGCAAAGTGTTCCTTTTCCAGAATAAGTTCCCCATTGGGATGCAATGAAAATGTTAATAATTAATCAAATAGTCTAACTTGGTATCTTTTTTTGCTACCTCACTTATATACAAAACCCTACTGATGTTAGTTGACTTTTTAGTTTCATAAATATTTATATATAATTTCATTTTCCTTGTAAATTGCATTTTTTCACCCCAAAGGGAGGAAAAAACAATTTGTGTGTTAATTTTATCTCACTGGTTTTGTTCAGCTTCAGTAGTTCTGTATATAAAATAAGAGATTAGATAAAAAGGAATGCATTCAACTTGTGTTTTATAATTTAAAGAATAATAATTAGGCAATGTTGCTAATTTTGCAGCAATTCAGGTATATTGCTGAATATACCTTCCCAGCATAAAGTGAAAAGCAGGCAATTCAGTGTTCCTGTTCCCCCTACTGCCCAACCTTGGTACTAATTTTGTTTAGATTCTGCTGCCCCTACAGAATACTTAAATATTTAGCATTTTAGAAACCTGAGGGTTGGTGTCCGTTATTTTTTAATATTACCTGGACAAGTTAATGCACATTTTTCATGGAAGAAAGCAGAGCTTTATTTGCTGGCATTACAAATTTGTAATATGTTCTGCATGACCTGTACTAAAAAAACCTCAAAACACACACACAAAAAAAAAAAAAATCAAACTCACCACTTTGTGTTATGTTGATAAAATAAAATTTAAAAAAAGTGCTGTGCACTGTTATTGAACCACTGAAATAAGGTG
This sequence comes from Sinosuthora webbiana, assembly GCA_013397395.1. Taxonomy (NCBI): domain Eukaryota; kingdom Metazoa; phylum Chordata; class Aves; order Passeriformes; family Sylviidae; genus Sinosuthora; species Sinosuthora webbiana. The sequence continues at coordinate 658,307 of VXBN01012319.1, forward strand.
AAACATATTTTACATCCTCCAAGAAAGCAGAAAGCAAGTTTACTAACCTTTGAAACTAAGAAAGTAAGCTAATTATGTACTTTATCAGCTGCTACCTACACTACTGTTCTTTCCAGACTCCACTATCTGTAACAAACAGCAGCAGTTAAATGCAATGATGCACTTCAGATTCTAATAGAAAACAGACTGTGAATAGGATAGAGAGGAATAGATAATACTCTAAATGTAAACTTTATATTTCTAATTACATTTCAAAAATATAACATGCTTTTTGAAAAGTAGTATTTGTACTAGTTGATATTCCTATCAAGTAACATTTGAAACAAAAAGAAGAGCTAGCTTATGCTTCCTGTGGCAAACCTCAAATTAAATAGGAAAGTTTGTTCTCTATAGATATGCCCTGGCTGTCTCATATTGCATTGTGTATGTCCATCATTTAGGAGATTATGCATAAAGGAGAGGAAGCCAAGGAATTTTCCATCATATTCAGTCCTTGATACTGTGTGGAGAAAGCAAATAAGCAGGAGATTTCATATGGCCTGGATTAGCTCCCTTTGGTGTTCCCTAGAAACCAGGCATTAGAGGAAAGAGAAGTGCCATGACTGTGCTTGAGTTTTCCTTAATAAATTCTTCCCAGAACGCACAGCTCAGAAACTTACATGTCCTTAGTTTAGATTAGCAAGAAGTTTGGACACTGCAGTAATAACACCCCTAAAACGTCTCCATTTTTCTAAGCGTTTCCCCAGACGCTCAAAGACACTAGTCTTGAGGAGACAGGTACAGGTTATACTTTCCAAGGCATATGGTGAATGAATCAAGGAGCACAAAGTGGTTTGAACATGGCTGGTTTTGCTTACAAAATAATTTTGTAGAGATGCTAGCAAACCCAAGAAAACTTACAGGCATTTTGATGCCTTAGTTCCCTCATCCGTTGGAAACAAATCCCAATTTTTAGTGAAGACTTTACAAGAATTGGCTGCAAAGGGGAAATGAATCCAGGAAGACAGACTCAAACACATTAATGGGTCGTACTCAGTAAATAAACACAGTAAAAATGTCCTCAAAAAAACCCAAATATCTTTCTCAGATGAAAGAAATGTTATTCTGATCACACCATTATTGGTGACCTCTGCATCAATAAATGCAATAAAGAAAATCCTACCTGTGTATAAAACAGCTTGTCCAGAGAAATTTTCTGGACAAGATTACTTTCAAATAAACTATTTGTTTTTGAAACATATTTCAGTGTTTTCTCACCTGCAAGTTTAAAGAATGAATGTATTTCCTGGAGGTAGAAAAAGGAAGCAGAAAGATGAAAAAGGCTTCAGAAATTAGGTGGGGTTATTTTCTTCCCTTCCATTAAAGGCAGGGGAAAGGCCCCTGCAAAAGTACCCATTAAATATATTTTCCAACTTTCATCCATTCTCTTACTCTCTATAAGAATCTGCCATTCACTCAAATGGTGCATTTATTTTCTATGTATGACAGGAGCATATATGTTCGCTGCTTCACAAAAAACTATAATTTAAAATACAACACTGAGCTATTAAAGCTAAAAGCTTTTAGAACAAATCACAAATCTGGCACTTTTTTATAGTTTTAACTTGACTAGGTTGGGAGAGGAGCTGAATAAAAGAACAGCTTTGCAAGCTTCATCTAATATTTCAAATAGACTAAGTGCAGATTTTGTAGATTTAAATATTCACATTAATATTGATTTGCAGGAGTATCAGGGAAGAAAAACAACAGCATTAAAATGATAGAGACATTATTCCAATTATAGTTGTTGGTAATGGAACTGCTGCATTACTAAAATCTACAGTCTTAGATTAGAGAGGTACAGCAGTGATTCAAACCCAGAGAGAAGATAAAAGAACAAGAAACATGTCATTGCTAGAAAACCAGAACCAATAAAGAATGCAAAGCATTTAAACAGCAAGATATTTTTCATCACAATAAAACTGTGCAACTGTATGGAGGAAGAATTCCCCCATGTTTATTAAGCAAAGTTCTGAAAACCTGCAGACTCTGAAGAACTCCTGGATTCCAGTTCAGATTTTCAAGATTACTTCTGTGTTTTAAAGGTTTGATATTTAATTCAAGTAATAAAGAGAATGTTTTTATGGGAGCAGAGTGTGGAAACCATTAACTGCCCTGTGAGTTCTTTAAGTGTCAGGCTTGTGTTCCTCTTCACCCTTCTCCTTTACCTTTTTTGGTCTGCTCAGTCCCAGTCTGAGTCTTTTATATAATATTATGATTCTGTAATATAACCCCAAAAGAAGGAAAGTGCTACCTCACCCAACTGACATTGCAGCTTTCTCAGAGGCGAAGAAAAAAAAAAAAAACAAACCTGAATATTGGTCAGGAGACTCCCAAGCATATGGATTCTGGTAGGTTTTATGTATGAATAATGTGGTCTTGCAAATCAGGTGATCTCATGGTCGATGTGATCTGTTAAGATGAAGCGTGGGTGAAAGTAATCTTTGGGGTGCAGATGTAAATTCTTTGCAAAAACGACTTTTCTTTATTACAGCATATATTCTCTCATGTGTTTCTGTCAATGAGACATTTTCATTGTGTTGCTAGCACAGAGCATTAATCCTCTGTGAAACATAGTGTTAAAACAATTTCCTTTTCCTTGATGCAATTCAGCATTTTAGAATTTCACTGTGATAAAGAAGCTAAGGAAATGATTTTTCTCTCCAGCTGATGAAGAGCTGCAGAATTTTAGAATTCGATGTTCTTTTTCCAATGAGCTCAGCAAGGAACATGTTTTAGACAGCTTCAAAACTGTCCTTGAGATTGCCAGGTACAAAATAATATAGAATTTACACAGTTTTCTCTAAACTTAGAATTGTTTAAACTGACTATCTTAATCACATCAGTGTGATTCCTTAAACTTGAATGACCCTAAATCTGGCTTTGAAAGATCTTTAAAACATTGGTCACATTGGCCCAGGCAGACACTCAGTATGTGCTAAGATCAGGTCTGCTGGTGCCTCGAGTATCTGTTCAGGGTTAGAAATAAAGGTGTGCAGAAGAAAATTCATCACATTTTCAGGTCTTAACTTCATTCTGTCTACAACCATTATCTATGTAAAATAAGAGTAAGGTTTTCACACACTAGGGGCAAGCAAAGAAACAACCACAGAACTGGTTTCCTGTGTGCAAGTTTATATCTTTATAATTTTTAGCTTGCATTCTTCAATTTAATTTTGTCAGATTTGTTTACTTCACTGTTTGTTTGGGTTTTTTTATTTTTGGTTTTGTTTTTTTTGTTTTGTTTTTGTGGTTTTTTTGTTTGTTTTTTTTGTTTTATTTTTTTCCCATTGCTTTCTTGCCATAAGTACTTTACTTCAACAATGTGGCTCATTTGTAGGTCCTACATACAAATTGTAATCTAACCTAAATTTTTCAACAATGCTCATATTTGCTTCTCAACTTCCTTTGTGCAGCATTACCTTTCCTTAGATCAGTTTTTTTAACGGTAATTCTTTTCTGGGGAGATATTTATAGAAATAATTCTATACAATGAAACTATTTCTCATTCTAATTTGTCTTTTCATGTGTTTCAATGCATCACAGGTAACTTAAAACACACAGCTAAGTATGAGAATATATTTTTAATTTAAGCTACAACTCTCTATGTCAGCATAACATATTTAATTACCTGACATATAGATACAGCATTCCCTATATTTTTATGGAGTTCTATGCAATTGAAGTAACAGTGCCAACACCATAAGTGTGGTTAAACAACATGCACAAAAGATGCTGACTTCTTAACATGAATGGTCTGAAAACCCATTCCTCTCCTTCCATCATTCTGCTTAAAAAGTGAAACCCTAGGCTTTGGTGTGAGTGCAAAAAACAGTAGACATAAGATTTCCTTAACAGAAAGGATCATTTATGGCACTGTGCCGCAGTGAGGAATACAGGTCCTTCTATTCCTTTAATGCATCCGGTTGTGGTTCCTAATTTTAGCTAATCACTTCTCCACTGTATCATCTCTTACATTTAGTCCTGCAGTTTAACAGACAAAGTCACCTTGACAACAAAACAAAATTATTCTCTGTTGAATTCATATACAACATAAACTAGTAGTAGAGGTTGTATGATTGCCTTTAGCATATGGCAGACCCCAGAATTTCCTGTCTTGTGAAGATACTGACCCACTAATCTTTCTGCAAAGAAAACCCCCAGCAAGTATTAACCAGAAAAAAGGGTTAACCAATAAAGGGGACATACATCCATTCCTGCTGAATGTAAAGGCTCTTGTTCTGTGGACACAGAAGAGAAAATAACACTCCTTGGTTGTACCGTTTTTATAGGAGAAACAGGAAAAGTGCTGGGTGCTATTGCCACTTGTTCTGTCAGCTGGCAGAAATTGGTAGCACCAGCCTTCTCTGAACTTCCATGAACAGTCTGGTCTCTTTGGCTGTGCTTTAATAGTTCTCCATTATTTCAATGACTTAATATGGTAGTCTTCAAATTTTTTATTTGTGTCATAAAAGCCATCCTACCACAGTGAGATACAGAATGCAAATGTGCATCATGTGATAAATAAATATTCTTTTTTTGCCTTATTTAATTTTTAAATAAAGTGCACTGTACGTCTCGTCACATGACAAATGTTAACCAACTTTTCTCTGTGGGGTTGCAAAATTTAGTTTAAAACATAATATTAGTTATATAGATTATTATAATCTAGTGTAAGTTTTAGTTTTCCCTAGATGGGCCCCTTGGTATTGGAATGCTTTCTTATCTCAAGTTGATAACGGTTCCTATGCCATCCCTGGTTTCTGCCTGGAGATGGTTTTTCATTGGCCTTTTCCCTAGAATGATTTATATCTATCTCTACAGCCCAGAAACCTCAAGGGTCTCTGTCCTGTGGTTGGCAGAAGTTTTAAGTTTACTCCTCTATGTACCTGTGATTTGCCACTAGCTATGTAATGTGGTAGGCATTTATTGTATTAATTGTTTTATTGGCTCCTAGACTTATTTTCCTCCCCTCTTTGTCTGTAATGGATAAAACCCCCCATCGCCCAGGGTGAGGTGTCTCTCCTGGGGCATGGTCTGAAGAAGGGGTTCCCCTGTGTCCCCCAAATAAACCTTTGCTCCCTCCCAACTTCGGAGAGTCCTCTCTTTCTGCAACACCACAGCCATGTCAACCAAGAAGGAGGTGCTGCTGAGCCAAGAACCCACACACTGGTTCTGTTGAGACATGCCGAGCACCAGGGAGCCCAGCCGAGGGTAGGCCGGGCTCAGAAAGGGCTCGCACTGCAACATTTCTCTATAGATTTTTTTCCCATATTTACTTTATCTACATCTCTTCTATCCCTCTTACCTTTTTCTTTACCATAAGGAAAATTTCTAGTCTAAAATAAATGTTCTTGTACATGCTGTATAAGCTGTCTTTTTATGATTATATCGTCTATTATCTACAAGTGTGTACTTATTTTTTGTGATGGTCTGCTGAGTAAAAATTTGATTTTGATAATCTTCATTGCCCTACCCTTCATTCTTTTTTAGCCATCTTTTTTCTTGTACATTCTAACTACAACTACCCACCATTATCATTTTTGGTATCTATTCCTCTTCTATTAAATTCTAAGACACAATTTACATCATGGAGCATTCCTGAATGATGCTTCTACAGGATTTGATGCCATGGTCATGGGTTATTTGTAAGGTAGTTGGTAATTTTGATTTCACCAGTGTATATCATCAGTTAGGGTTGCACTTCTTGTACACTCGCTCTTATTTATGAACATTACATTTGCTGTATTTTTAAATTTATTTCCTTGCCAATCAGACTCATGATTAGACATCTGAGATATTCACAATCTATGTCACTTTTGAATAACCTTAATAATTACTCAACATCTACCAGCACTATCAGTCACTTCTCACACTTGATCCAGAAAAATCAGGAATACAATGAGCAACACAGATACAGTACAAACCCTTCTGGGATTCTTATCATTACCCTCTATCCACTACAGGACTTGATAAATTTCCCCTGCATTTTTTACCCCAGTCTTTAAATCAATTATTTAACTGCGACAGGACTTTTCCACTTTAAAAAAATAAAAAAAATTAATAAAAAAAATAAAAACCTCTTAAAGCCTTTTTGAAAGCTGATATATACTGTTATGAGACTTATTGACAAGTTCATTGACATCACTAAATATCTCTTCAAAACTTGCAAGTTGTGGCTTTATTCTACAAAAAGCTGTATTGACTTTCACCACAATGTCATATAGTTACCTAATTTCATTCTTTGTTATAGTTTTGATGGCTTTGCTTGGTACAAAAGTCAAATTCACTCAAACCAGTGTATATTTGTATAGCAATCTTCTAAACCCCTTTGTGAAAATGACACTGCATTTACTGTCTTCCTTTCCTGTGATAACATGACTAAATGAAATGTGAGATTTTATACCATAACCTTGGCTGTGTCAACTTCATACTAAGCTTCAGAGTTTACACATAAAGAGAACCCAGTCCTTGCTGGAGAGGAATTCTGGTGAGGAACTTGATTGTCCAACACTTTTTTCTCTTGGATTTTATTCCTTACTTTTTCTCGTCTTGGTTGCTATTATCATTTTTATTACTGTGTTTTCACTGGTGGTTTTTTTTTTGTTTGTTTGGGTTTTTTTGTTTGTTTGTTTTTGTTTTGTTTTTTCTTCATTTGAATTTTTAAAATTATCTTATCTCGACCCAGAATTTTTAACATTTTCTTCTGTTTCTCCTCCCCATCCTACTAGAGTTGGAGGGAAGAGCAAGCTTCAAGTTTTATCATGAAGGGTAAACTTTTCTAGGCGGAATGGAGATACAGCATAGACTCTGATCCAAACACTCTTGCCAAGCAAGGCCAACTAGAACAGTTGTCCACATCTGTGTCCAGATGACTTCTGAATACCCACAAGGTAGAAGACACAATTTCTGGACTTTCTCCCTCTGTCCTGTTGAAGGGAGGGAGGGATTGATTGGCTTGGTTGGCACCTGACAGCTCGCCAAGGTAGTCCCATTTAAATACTAAAACCAAAACCACCCAAAATAATGTAGAAATTTATTTTAATGGCTTTTTTCTGGTCTTATCTATGTTGGTTATTTTCTCTTGCAATTTCACTTATTTAAAGGAGTTGCTCATGGATACACTGTTTGCAACCATGTAGCTATGCTTATTATGCCTGTAAAAAAAGCAATTTGTCATCTCTCCATGCTGATGGCCATGTTATGTTCTGCAGAAAAGCTGCAGATGTATTTTCTCTGGGAACCTCCATATGTCCTCTCCTACATCCAGAAATAAAATGCCTCTTTGCTTTTAAAAAATAATGTATGGGTAATACAAAATCACAAGTGTGATTTATAAACTCAAATGGGCTTTCTTCAGACTATACAGTCCAATTCTATGTAAGTAGAGGCTGTAAAATACCACTTCTATCTCTGTAATTCAACCAGTACTTCAATGTGGTTAGAATGTATTTCTAGAAAACCATCACATACATATTTGATAAGAAATAAATGCAGAGTAGTATAACTGTAACAATTTGAAAGGACTGGTGGTGGTGGGGTGGGTGCTCATTTTTAGTGTTCTCCTTATCATCTCCTCGACAGAAGAAATAACCCTGTTCTATTTTCTCTTCAATAAAATCACATGGAATTAAATTGAGAAGGAGAGTAGCATCTACGTAGTTAATATTGCCCTCAAAATAGAGCATGAAATAACACTGAACACTAAAAGAGCATTGAACATTGAAAGAAAATATGTCAAATAACTAATTTTGTCTCTCCTTCTTATTGACTCTGTTGCTGGAAAACAAAGTTATACCTGATAGCTGTGGCTGGACAGTGATTTCCTGTATCTCGTCATAATTTATAAGTCATGTGTTCAGCCACTTCTCCGAAATGGTAACTGTCAGCAGTAGTAATTCGTGACTGAGAAATAACCTAGCATGGAACTTAGCATGTAAGGTAGGAAGGTCCAACTGCAAAATGAATGACAGTGGCTGGAAGCAGGAATGCCAGAGACAGAAGGATTCTCTGTGAAGGAGTGAATTTTCCCTTGGTGATAAGAAACAACTGCAACATTGTCTCATAGCCAACCTGGAGTCTTGTGTGCTCAGGGGTCACATTTAGGTCACAGGGCCAGTCTGGGGAATAGACTCAGGCTGGGCAGAGATGCCTCATTCAACTGCTCAAAGGACTGGTGCAGATGAAAGTACACACGAGGTATCGGCTGGTGACACATCTTTGCAGGCTCCTTATGGGACCACCTCCAGCAGTAAGACTCTGTCCACTACATTGTTCCTTATTTTATATTCATATTTAAGCACAAACATCTGTTCTATATCATTGTCCACAATCTGACTCCACAAACATCACAGTGAGGACTGTATTTCTTAATGAAGCACCACCACAGGAGTCTTGTCCTCAGACAAGTCCACCCATTCTGTTTAAGCGTCTTCTCCAGTGCAAGCAAAACTACTGCTGTGCAACCAGAGTTGCTGCCACACAGTCTGAGAAAGAAAACCCTCAGACTATGTAACTTCAGGGTAGCTTTTCAGATTATGATTACCAAGGGGAAGGAAACACCTTAAAATGTTGCTGAAAAAAGGGGGTTTTAAGTAAAAAAGACTTACTTTTAAGTAGGCCTTAAGTACTTGTATATGTGAATGCCTTTGTCACTTTAATTGTCTCAGTTGGTTGGGCAGCTATAATTTTTTTTTTAATATATATTTTCTCAGGTCTATGTTGAAATGGCTTCATATCTGTTCAAAAAATGAAGACAAATAGGGTTTTTTATGCCTGGAATCTTCTTAAACACTGTCTCTAAAACTGGATTGAGGAAACACTTCATTAAATACTGTGCATTCATAAAGTTCTTAAAGAGTAGCATCTGACTGATACATGTAAAATGAGATACAATCATTTTTGCAGGCAGATTTGCACAGAGAAAGATCTGCATGACAACAGACATAGCTACTGGCATAGTCTTCCTTGATTAATAAGCTGTAGTAGATACAGTTGTTTACCAAGACAGGTCTGAAATGCAGCTAATATGGCTTATTATTAAGCATTCAGCTATGTGACTATGATCTCCGCTTCTTTAAGTAGCTCTGCTGGACAGTCACAGTTCCCATGTGCAACAATGTGAGAGAGAGAGACTTCTTCCTTTAACCACACAGGCCCTTTTTACTTCATTGTTTCCCTTGTAGAACCAAAGTAAGCCAGGATGAGGTCCTGTCTGAGGTTTTGGAGTAGGGACATACACAATATTATGGCTTTTGTCATGTGTAAAGTTGGTACACCAGCAAAACTATTCTGCTGTCCTGCCAGTGAGTGCAACAATAATTATTTGCCCAAAAAGGACTTTTGTTGCTATTTACGTAACTAGAGATCTGGTTGTAGCAGCAATTCTCCTGGGAACAGGGCTAACTGCCTGCTCTTCACAGCCTTCATACTCTTCAGAAAAAAAAAAAAAATCCAGACCAGATCATTAGCCTTATCTAAATATACCTTAAAATCTGACATTTAAGAGTTTAAATTCTCATTAAAAGCTACAGGAAGGTAATAAAAATTGAAATTAGACAGTACTGTCAGCACACCACATCTTTGCAAGAAAGTAATATCAAGGTTGAGTAACGATGGGATGAGTTTATGTTAAAAAAAAAATACACTCATGTAGCCTTAGGAAAAAATTATTTTCAGTTGCTTCACACTGACACTGAATGCCAAATGTAGCATTAAAATCCCACATTATCCAATGTACTGGATCTGGCTGAAACAGAGTTAATTTTCCCCACAGCAGCCCTCACAGGGCTGTGCTACGCATTGGGAGCTAAAAGGGTGCTGATAACACACTGGTGTTTTGGCTACTGCTGAGCAGTGCTGGCACAGCATCACGGCTCTCTCTCCAACACCCCTCCTCCCCATCAGTAGGCTCGGGGGTGGCCAAAATCTTGGGATGGGACACAACTTGAACAGCTGACCCAAACTGACCAAGGATATCCACTCAGATATAAAAGCCAGGAAAATGGAGAAGGAAGGCTGGGGGAAGACATTCATCATTTACAATATTTGTCTTCCAGAGAAACCATTACACTTGCTGAAGCCCTGTTTCTTGGGAAGCAGATGAACATTGCGTGCTCACAGGAAGTAGAGAATAAAACATTTAGGGGTTTTTCCTTTGCTTGCACATGCGATACATTCTGGTTTTGCTTTAGTAAACTGCCTTATCTCAACATACAAGTTTTTACATCTTATTTTCTCTGCCCTGCCCAGCTGTGGAGGAAGCAGAAAGAGTGGCTTGCTGGGCATCTGGCATCCAGCTAAGGTCAACCCACCATATCCACTTATAGACAGCCATGCAAGCTTTTGATTAAAAGCAAACCAGGCACTTAAAACCTCTTGCCTTTATGACCAGTGGAAAAAAAAAAAAAAAAATCTCATTCCGTTGAGCATTTCACTGTGGAGGTTTAAGGTTTCCACAACAACTGCTTGAAAAAATAATCTCAACATCACTCAGGAATTGATGTCACCCATCAAATAAGAATGCTGTTGACAATTTAAATATTTTATAGTCCAGACTTATTCACTAGTGGTCACAGATATTGAGTGGATCTCAGGTAATTATGTGTTTACTGTGTAGGTATCCACATCAAGACATTTTAAGCTTATTTTGTAGCCAACAAGGAAAAATAAGCAATCCTAGACAATGAGTCTTTTGAATTCTTTTAGATGTCTGTTTTAGAGCAAAGTAAACCAAGCCAATAAAGTGCCCACTGACTTTGCTGACTACCTGGAAAGAGAGGCCAAATGAAGCCTCACATTTGATGGATTAATAATGCCTTCTGAGAGACACAGTGTGACAGCACAGGGGTCATGTACACTGTTTCATGCATGGCATCATAGTAAAATGACAGACCTAGAGTAAGTGCTCAAAGGCAGCACGTGTGTGAGGCAAGCACTGCAACTGCAGCTAATATAGCAAATTTGTATCTTGGGATGAGGGAAAGTCAGAAAAAGAATAGAAGGAAAGATGAAATAGTCATCTCAAAGCAGCAAGCTGATGCAAATGGCAGAGAGTAGCAATCAATATACACAGCTGTGATCCCACTCAGATTTTTGTGAATGCATACAGATGGCTTTGGTTTTATTAATGTTGCACAATCAGCAACCAGCAGAAGTGTCAGCTTGTGAAAGTAAAATGGCTGAAATATAGGAAAGGAATGTACCAAAAAGGAAGGCAGAGGCATAAGTTTTTAGCATCATATAGTGACAACAACAAATACTGTCTTCTTGACCCATCACTGAGAAGAATTATTTCTCCCAGTTTGGCAGGCACACAATTTCTGGGGTTGACATCATCATTTATGCCTTTTTTTGATCTGGTTGACAACATTTTCAGCTGTTTTGCAAGAAGCATTTGAATTGCCCATTAAGAACTTTTAATCCAATTATTTATTTATTCTGAAAAGTATACTCAATGCATGCATCATCAATCATCTTCTATGAGCTTGAGTCAGTTGTGGATCCTGAGGTGAGCAGCTGACTCATAGTGACACGGAACACAGGGATTGTATTATTGTTAGGTGTTCTTACTGACGTTAGTAGTGCCATGGGGACAGAGTGGGCAGACTGAACTTGGGGTGTTTGAACCTTAAAGTGAAAGCTGAATCATGTAGACATTCCATGTCTGCAGCTTAACAAGAGTCCCTTGGTCATGGAAGATAACAAAAGCAGTAGTTTTGTAATTGTTATTGTGACAATTCATAGAGTCTAAAAGACATAAGAAGGGGCATATAACAATGAGTCAGAATGAAAAAAAATCATGAGTTAGCCTTACAATATCAGCTGAACTCTGTAAAAACTCATACTATTGAAACATATGTAGGATTTCTGGGATAGTTGAGAAGCAGGGGATGCCTCCACCATGTCATTTTACTCTGTGCTGCTTGGTCAGGTCTAAACTTCCCCAGCTGTGTTATGTAACTCTGACTTTTGATAGTAATTCACGATGCTGGCAAGAAGAATATAACCTAAAATGGAATTTGGTGGTGTTGTACAAATCCTGGATGAATATTAAAATAAAAGGAGTTGAGGGTCCTGGCAGACAACAAGATGAACATGAGTCAGGTGCTACAGGTCTGGAAAATATCACAAAAAAACTGGTTTGTGACCATACTGGGTTAATGACAAGAGTACAAAAAAAAAGTTGAAAGAAGTGATTTTTCCCTGAACTTTTATGTCTCACAATACAAGGCAACCTGAAAATAATCCTTGTGATGATTACAGTGTGGAGCAAACAATACATAGTTTGACACCAAATGAAATATATTTCTTTACCCTGGAGAAAAGAAGTCTGAGAGAGGGCTTACTGCACATTTCCATTAAAGGGAGACAACACAGATGGAGCCAAACTTGCCCCAGCAGTGCACAGTGAATGGCACGATACAGAAGCCACAACTTACAGGAAGGGAAATTCTGGACGAACAAAAGAAAAAACCTCTTTGCTCAGAGTATTTAATCACTGAAGCAAGTTATGCAGAACGGTTGTAGAAAAAGTACCCTCAGCAAAATTTATGACTGGACTAAACAAGACGCTGGGAAACCTGTTTTTGTTTTTTTGTTTTTTTTTTTTTTTTTAACCTGGTTTAACCTAGAAACCAGCACTGCTTTCAACAGCAAGTTGTCTCAAATGATGTGCAGGGTTCCATTCCAAACGTCTTTTCCTTTTATGATGCTTTGCTGCCTTTTTACCCTGGAATTAAAGAACTCTCCCTCTGACAGCTGTTGCCATTAATATTTACATGAAAACCTGCAGGAGTTCTTGACCAGCTACCTTCATCATTGGGCTGCTGAAATCAGTCACATAGACCACTGGTGACTAGAGTATGTTGAAACAGACAGATATAATATAATGCAAATTAGAGGAAATGATGAAAATTACTTGTATCCTGTATTAGTTTGGGGAAAATAAGTCATGCACGTCATGCTAGCTATTCACTGAAAACATCTGTTTAGTAGGAACTTGTTGCGGTGCATGTTGCAGTCGAAATTCATCTCAACCTTGTATCATGTATCAGATTCCGTGTATTGTCCTTCTGTCTTGGTCACTCCCTCCTTACCTGGTATTGGTTATGGCTTACCCTTGCCCCTCCCCATGCTCCTGATATAAAACCTGAAACCTGAACCTTAGGGGGACTCTTGGATGCTCTCGCTTGAGCAATAAACATCTACCATGAACCCACGTGAGAGTCACTCTTTCTTCTTCCACGCCGAGCTACGCTTCAGCCTGAGGTTCAGACCCTCAAACCCAAGGATATAAACTTTTTATTTGGGCTGGTGATTCCAGACATCACCATAGGAACTAAAAACAACTAAGATTTTTTTCTTAATTAAAAGAAATAGAGATCATTCAGAGTCTGACACTAAGACACTAGATCCTCCTATGATCTGGCCTGTACCTATTTAACTTATGCTGGTTTTCACAGCAAGGTTAAAGTAATGTTACTATTAACTTACTCAGTTAAGAATTATTTTGAAGAGAAGTTTTCTATCTGCAGAGATTTATGTCTTAATGAACTCAGTAAATAATCTCACCCAGTACATAATGGTCCGAGTATCAGAATTATGGGTTGTTGACTGGCTTGATAATGAGATGGGGTTTTGTTCCAAATGTCAAATGTATATATTCTGCCTTTTCACCACATTTATCCATAAGTGCTATAAGGCCTTAATTTCACAAATTGTCAGGCATATTTATTGTGGGAGTGTAGCTTTCTGCTTCCAGTTCCCTTTTCATTTAGAATTGCTAATTAGTTACCTCACAGTTTAAGATGATATGACTTAGACTGCAAATTTTTTCAGGGTAGTTAGATGAAGAGCAGCTGAAAAACAGGTGTCTGCCTTATGATTGGATACTGTGTTAGAAATGAAGAGAAAGTAATGAATGCTGAAGAAGGAAGTTGGACAGAAATCTTTACCTCAACATGTAAGTGCACAGAATATGTTCAGCATTTTATGAAGCAAGTACAGACATCACCTCATTTCAGAGGTTTAATGACAAAATTAGAATATGTCAGTGAAAGGGTAGAATACAAGCAGACAGATGAGGATTTGCATTGAAAAGGATACAGAAGATATCCTTTATTCTGTTTAAAATTTGTGCACTGTGGATGAAGCAGAGGTCTGAATTACATGGTCAATTTTAATCCCAGTCTTGCAGAGGAACTATGTCCAAATGGCTAGTAATTCATTATGCTATGCTTTTCTATTGTTTTCATGTGCAGTTAAGGCCAGTTTAAAATGTGTTATGCTTAGCAATATGGATTAAAGCTCTTCCTTCTAAGACAAACTATACTTTCCTCCAAGTCAAGAAAAGCCTTATACTTCTGACAAGCAAAATCCTTTGGCATCCAATAATTTTACTAAGATTTAGTGCTTTTTAAAGGTACTACATATTAGGGCCAAAGAGAATTTGCTGATTTTTGAATATCCTTCCTTTAATGTTGCAGCAGCCCACTTGTTAGAGTGTCTAACAAGGGTCCTGGTTTATGAAAAGTGTCCTGGTTTATTCCTCTTTACAGCTCAGCCATCCTGACTCCAACTATTCACTGACTCTGGCTGCAGAAAGCTCCTACTGTAGGTTTCCCTTGCAGCCTCTGACTGCTGGTTATTTCCTGCTAAACTGTGACTGCATGTATTAGCTTGCAGACTCAGACTGCAGGCTTTTCCCCAGCTACACTGTGATTGCAGGTTCCAGCAGGCTCTAACTGCAGACCCAGACTGACCTCACAGCAGTGATTCTCTCTCCACAGGATCCTTCTTCTTCATGATCCTCTCATTCCTTCTTCCTTGAGGTTTCTCCTCCTTAATGTTTCTCCCCAGCTAATCCACTCCCTTTTATCAAACTTATCTTTATTTGCTATAGCTGTGACTCATCAGGGGTGAGGCTGTATTGGGTAATTAACACAGCTGTTACTTATCATGGGCGAGCTCCTCTGTATCCCCTTCTCCAACACTAACTTTGGGCAATGACTGCCCAAAGCCTTGTTGGGAACCATTCCTGAAAAATACACCCTATCAAGTGAAAATAAAGAGGATAAGGAGGAACTTTTAACCCTCATTGAACTATTTCAGTCTCCTATAAAAGTAGCCAGCACAAAATAGCATAAAACATCTTTTTCTCTGGTCAATTATGACTCCTTGAAATTTCCCAGATATAAAAACCAAAACAATCTCATACCTAAAAACAAGCAAACAAAAATTACATAATAGTTTGAACATGATGCAACTTCTAAACTCTTGTGAGTGCAAAACATTAAACTGCAGATTCTGCAGGCTGCAGCTGTCCTGTCTGTTCTTACAGAATATTGCTAAGAAAGGAGTGAGTCTAGAAAGCACATAAGGCTGGAAGTTTAGCTGAAACTGGACTGCTCTGAAAGCCACAGGAGGTCTGGCTTGAGGAGCACATTTCCATGACATTTTCAGTATTTAATTCTTGAGTTTGCTTTTCCATTCTGAGTAAAATATTATTTTTCTACAAAACAAACAAACACATTAAAATTCAATTTCCTGATCACTTCTTGCAAAACATATTTAGAACTCTGTGCCAGAGAAAAGTGGGTTTAGTGACATCTTTAAACACCATAGAGTTGATGGAAATTGATAGAATCCAAATTATCTGCTAACAAGGAAATCTTGGTACGCAAATTCAGAAATCAAGCATGAATTTGAGCCATTCTAAAGGACTGAAGAGAGAGTTACTATTATCTGGTGTGTGCAAAGATTATTCCAAGTACCTATGGAAAGAATAATTTTTCCATCTAGGAGCTATAACTTTAAAGAATCAGATTTTCTTTATTAAGAAATAAAACTTGTAGGAGAGCTCTTGACAAGGCATGAGACAGTCATTAATATAAGGCAATGCAATCAGATTAGCCCTTTCCTCTATGCTGGCAAGACTTCCTAGAACAAAGAATTGTCACTTTGTATCTTGCAGTCTGCCATATAATGTGACATGTACCTAATTCAGCTTCAAGCTTCTGTACTTTGAATAAGATAGCATTTGAGATTATGACATCCAAATAGAGACATCTTCATCGTAATATCTTCAGGTCCTGTGGATGTCCATACAATAGGGATGTGGTACTTGATTCAGTTAACGAAAGGGAACACTTTGAGGTGCCCTGCAATATTTCATCCAGATTCTAGCTGCCACTCTAGCTTATTGTGGGTGCCCTGTATGTCTTGTCTCAGACCTACTAGTCACACAGGAAGGTCTCAGAAAGATTCACATGCTTGTTAGACAGCTGAATTTGAAGCCACAAGGGAGGCTAATGTGGACAGCTAGAGCACAGGTGCAAGTTATAGTGCCTCAAAGTATCCCATGGTAAATGATATACAGAAAACTCATGTCTTTTTAAAGTGACGGCTGGAGACCTATGGGAATGTCTTAGGACATCATTAATCATACTAAGTCATATGTATGGGCACTTGAATATATTCCTCAGCACCAATGTAAGCTACAGATTTATGCAAGTGTAATATTTTAACCCCAGATGGCAAGTAAGGACCACGTAGCTAGTCCTTCATTCCTCCCCCCACTCTCCTCCTGTGGGATGAGAAGGAAAATAAGAAAAAGGTAAAACCCATGGGCTGAGGTAAAAACAGTAAAAATCAAAATAACATAGCCTATAATGATGATGATGTTGATCATGATGATAATGATGATTATTATAATGATGATGATGATAGTAATAGTAACACAAAGGAAGATAATAAAGAGAGAGAAAGAGGAATAAACCACAAGAAAAACAGGTGACCCACAATACAGTTGCTCACTATCTTCTGACTGATGTCCACCTTGTTCCCAAGCAGTGATTGGCCCCTCCTGGGCAACTCTTCACAATTTATACACTGAGTGGATTCTCTGTGGTATATAATATCCCTTTGGCCAGTGTGAGTCATCTGTGTCTGGCACGTCCTGGCTGTGGTTCCTCCTGGCTTCTTGTGCCCCTGCTCACTGGCAGGGCAGAAGAAACTGAAAGTCTTTATTTAGAGTAAGCACTGCTTAGCAACTACTAAAACATCAGTGTATTATCAACACTACAGTTTACTTATATGAGAATTCAAAACACAGAAATAAAATAAATTCTCAGCCAAAACCAGGACAGCAAGATACAAGCACCAACATATTTTACAAACTCATTTTTTTAAAAGATTGTTGTCTAAAGGTATATTCTCAATACTAAAACTCCCCTCTTCAGTGTCCTGATAAATATATGCTAATTTTGATTATTTTTTTACCAAATCTTAGAGAAATTAATGTTACAAAATATATATCAATTATGATTTAACATACAAAGTAAAATAAAGAATATTTGATAAATGTGTACTGATTCCATATAAATATCACAGATTATCAGTTTATTTTAAACTGTGGTCACAGTTTCTTAGAGCTTGATGGAATTTCCTCAATTGAAACAGATATAAATGATAAAAAACATGGCATTTGCTGAATTTGTTTGTTCCTTTCTGATTCAATACTTAATAACTTTGGCCCAACAAACTAAAATTACAGTGCAACTTTTGCCTTCATCATAACATTTTATTTGAGCAACAACCTCAATCATGTTCACTATTAATTACAGTTCAAGTCTTCTTAATAAATTTTGACAGTAGGAAGTTCTCATGATTTATTAATTGACAATACTTTCTCTTTTCTAATCCATCCTCTAAATGACAGAAGATATTTGAAAGTGGCAGTCTCCAAGAGTTCTAGATAAATTAATATTAACAAACATGCTAGAGCAGCCTCACTAGGAACTGATCTGTCAAAATTCACCCTTTTTTATGTATAATATTCTCTATCAAATCCATTATTTGCTTACTCAAAAATTTATTTGAAAATGAAATGATTAAATGGGAAGACTCCAATGGTTTCTGAAAACTGATTGAGGAATAGAGGAACAGAAACAGATGGAACACATAATTGTTCAAAATTGTTTTATGTTGGTGCTCAAAATTAGAAACAACCCACCATGGAAAAGACAGCTATTTAAGCAGATTACAAACATACTACGGTTACCCCCTGAATATAATTATACCTATATACCAACAGTTCTGGTTTGGTTGGTTTGGTTTTTCTTTTCTTTTTATTTTTTTTCTTTTTCCCTCTAGTCTTTTCATCTGCTGACTGGTCACACTGGAAATAGCATATAATTATGTATGTAAATAATTACTGAAGTTCAATTGGCCTAAATATGTAATTTCCATAGTAGAACTATAGCGAACATCTACATCTTGTGGGTTTAACAGGGGAATGATTATTGAAATATGACACTGTCTTGGTTTGGGAAGACAGGTAAAGCTCCAGGGAAAGCTGGAGTTTTCCTTGGAATGGAGAATGTAAACCACTCTCCCTTTTTCTAATTATAAATTTGCAGTCAGAGGCTTTTGGGCAAAAGATTTGGGGATAGAAATAGCAGTTCTTTACTAGTATGTATAACAAAGCAAACAAAAACAACTACAGCATTAATAACAAAAACAGTACCAAGAACTTTGAGGGCTTTCTTTACAAAATCCCAGAGCAGTTTGGTCTCGGTGGCCCTGCAAGATCCTCAGAGCACCAAGCCGCAACAGTGGAAAAGTCCCGAGCTGGTAGCTGGGATAGCAGGATGTCCCGGCCGGCCAGGGCAGGATGTCCCGGCAGGGCAGCGGGTGCAGGGTCACACTGTAGCAAGAGGAGCAGTGCTGAAGAAGCCGACAGCTGAGCCCAGCTCCAGCAGGGCGGCAGAGAAGCTCGGAATTCCAGGGCGAGCAGATGATGGTAGATTTGCCAGGACTGGACACCTCCAGCGACAGTGAACTCCTCAAGCCGCAAGCAGCAACCCAGCCGTTCTCTCTCCCTGAATACCGAAAAAGAACCGAGCCCAGCTGCTTCAAGCTCCATCCTTTACCTTCCCCCAAAACTCGCGTTATCTCCCCCTCCAAGCTTTGGTCACCTCTTTGTTTCAGTTAAGTACTCTTAAGTATCCAACACTTGGTTTTTTTGGTAACTTATGGGGCAAAAGTTCTTTGGAGGGAAAAAGGCACAAACCTAACCCCCAACAGACACAGTAAAATTTATTTTTGTTTTGTTTTGACTTTTTAAATATTGGATTTAAAGCAATTTAGATAACATGCTTATTTAAGTCTTAAATACACTAGCTAATTTAAAAAGTTAAAGGAGTCTGAAGTAAAATTTTTGGCAGTTTTTTTTTTTCTCTTAAGATAGCTGTGAGCCCTACCTGAAACATGTAAAGAAAGTAATCATTAGGTTAATGCTGTAACTTATTTTTCCAGTAAATAAAAAAAATTAAGAGACCAAATTTCATACCCTTTTTTCACTCCTCAGAGAATACTATACCCTCTCTGGGTGGAAGACAAGAAATTAAGAAAATTTAAATATGTTTTTAAGTACAGTTTATCCACAACATGAGGATTTATATAACTTCTGTAAGAGGAATAAGATAAACTGATAATTTTTTTTCCTAGAATTTGGGTATTCAGAATAGTTTTTAAAAAATTACAAGCTCCATTTTAAGGTTTGGAGCAATGTATGTATTCCCTGAAATGAAGATAAGAATGTTGGTGCTGCTTTAATAGAGAAAATAGGATGCAAAATTCAATGGAATATAATTTAAAGAATAAGAACATAATCAGCTGCCTCTCAAAATTAGGGATAGAGGGAAAGCATCAGCAATAAAATGATTGGATAAGACATAACATTTCTGCCATACATGGGAGCTGACTGGACCTGCAGGGAAGTTTTAGCAAGAAAGAATGTCCATGAATCTGAAGGCTAAAGAGAGGAAACTGGAGCATTGTAGAAAACTCTAAAAAGATACATAATCAAATGATCACTAATGCTGCTTGTGTAAATACTGAACAATATGCCTTTACTCAGTGGCAGTTTATTACCAGTAAATCTCTCAAAAAAAATCTCTCAAAAAAAAAGGTTTAATAGAGCATGCTCATAATTAGATCATGACCTATGGCTTTAACCTCTCAGACATTATTAGCACATTTTGACTAAATATTTTCTGTTTCCTTTTTTAATACCAATACATGTATGATTTCATATCTGGTTTCTTGCAGACCCAAACAGACATCCATGAGGAGCTATAACGAGCTTAAAGATCATATTTCACAAAAAAAAAAAAAAAAAGGTTGTCTTAGAAAGGTTATTAAAAGCAATATTTATCTTGCTTTTTATGCTTTAATTTCCATTCCGTATAGTGAAGTTTAGAGGTAAAATAGTTCAAAAATGTATTAGAGTTGTGGTATTCAGTGAAGTACTAAGTGAATCTGGATTGTTGGATTAAACACTGCACAAACTCATTGTCATACAACAAGGGGAAAAAAAATCCAGTACCTAAAAGAAAACAGAGACTAACTGATACCGTAGATGTTTCCTGGATTACTCAAACCAATTAAACACATGAGCAGACCTTCACAAATGGAGCTGTAATGAATGGAAATGGAAAAGAGATTCCTTATAAAGAGACTGCCAGAAAGATGAAAAGAAGCTACAAGATTTACTATATATAGCTTGCTTCTTCTTGCAGTAAGGTATTTCTTTGCTATGATGTTCCTGATTTTGACATTAGATTTTTTTAAAAATCATATCTGAAATTTCACTGTAAGGTATGTAATATTTATAGAAACAAACTGTCTATGTTTTATTACAATACTAGCTATGCTTGCTTTGTATTCTTGTCTTTTTTATCTCTTTCTTTTTTTCCCTTCAGCATAAACATCTCTTTCTGGTAAGGTTGGAGAGATAGGTGACAGCAGATCTGAAAAAATGCCGCCTGGAATCTAACTAAATTGACTGGTGCAATGTTGTACCGTTGCCAGTTTGTTTTTGTCAGAAGTAGTTAAAAGAATGAGGTCTAAACTATATTTGTGAGGAAGACGGGGCAGAAAAAAAATGGAGGACTACAAACTAAATGATGTATAAACTGGAAACTGGAAAAGGAAAGGAGGAATCCTCCTTGGAATGTCTCAAATGGCAAAAATATGTTACTATGAAAATGATTAAGGTGAATATTGAAAACCTCAACCATTCAGAAAAATAAAAATAAATAGAAGTATGTGAAAAATCTTGAGCTCTTTTTATTATTTTATTTTACTTAGACACTTCTGTGATTTTTCAGTAACGTTCTATCCTATTTACCATGTTTTTCCTCAACATATCATAGTCTTTGGGCATCTAGCAATTTTTTGTTTAAATCAATGTAAATATTTTCTTATGCACTTGAACATGTCCTGAACTTGAATATTTGAAGATATATCAATTGCAATAACATTGAAAGTACAGAACCAATGAGGTTTGTCACAGCTTCATTAACATTTTCAAAATATTCTGAAATGATCAAATAGTAACAAAACTTTCATCTTCACAAGTTTTTGATGATGCTTATTCCCATGTTCTAATGTTAAAATAACACATAATTTTTTCCCAAAAGTTAAGATTTCTGGAATTTCATTGATCACTTGCAGAAGTCCGTACTGCACCCTCCAAAGGAGTTAAAGGTGCTCATAGGCGTAAGGCTGTCAAATTATTTATAAGAGGTGTTAACAGTTCATAGACGCCATAAACTGAAACAAGGCCAAACTCTCAGAAACCTTGTACCTCCTTCCTATGAGTCAAAGAGATTTAAATTAAGAGAGGATCCAAGACTTCAAAAACAAGCGTCATTAAATGAATATTACTATTTCAACTGGTTTCAGATCATACTTTCAATCAGAAAACACAAATTCAAATGTCAGTAAAACATCCAGGAGCACAGGATACAATATAGATTAACACTATCTAAGAAAACGAACATTCACTGAGCTTTTGAGTAAAAGCTTTTCAGGATGTAGTAGAGAAGGCAGAATAATCTCACTGGGCGCAGAAAGATTCAACATGTACCTTGGGAAAGACTGACCAGTCCAAGAGAAGGTACTTGTACACATTTTGCTCTGGAAGTTTTCCACTTGGTTTATTCTTTATTTTTCCCCTCTACCCTTTTAACTTCTTTTTGAAAAATTCAGAAGCTGAATGATCTTCCTATTGTAAAAGACACATACGTTTCTCCCCTTCTTTTCTTCCTTGTAATTTTGTACTAAATATCATATATATTTTCTGATGTACTGATAGTGCATATCTGCTTAGCCCAGAAGGGTTTATTTTCCCTTTCAAACTCAATAGCGATGGAAAGATAACATTTAAACCAATTTCAGCAACTTGTGGCCATTTTCCTGAGGGATCTTATTGTCAAGTTTACAAATTTAAAATCAACAGAATACTCAATCACCCTATACTTATTCTATTTTTGGTCTATAGTTATCACATGAATTTAACCTTATTCAATACTTGTCTAAAATGACTAAGTGGGTAGAAGAGTGTTATCCAAAATTCCTCATTGTTCTTTATAAGAAAAATTATCCTTTAAGGCATCAGCAATTTGCACCAACCTTCACCTAAGACCCAATGAGATTCTTTTTCTGTATTCCCCGTATTCCACAACTGACTTCACATTAGGATGACAAATAACCGTCCTACACTTTCAATACCTACTTTTCCTCCCATATTCTCAACATCTCCAGAATTAATCATTACACACAACACTACAGAAGTTTATCCATTTTTGTGTATGAATCCAATATTTTAAAATGAATCAAAAATAAAGAACAAATTTCTTCCTCCTGGAAAGAAAGGACCTCTAATTTGTGTATGCACAGTATCAACTGTGAAAGGTAGACTCACTATCACCATGATATATTGTCTCTTTTAAATTATTTCTTAGTTTTAGGGAACTCAAAGAAACTTTTGATAACTTAGTAACTTCTGCTATTTAACAATTTCAGTGAATAGTTGTACAGGAAAATATAATTAAAAATAAGATTGAAATAATTATAGCAATGTAAATCTATTAATTTCCATTTTCAGATGCAGATTTTGTCCTGCTTATATGATGTTCTGTTTCTGTTCTGAAATGTGATGTATCCTGTTCTGGTTTCTGGCTGTTGTCTCTCATTAGTCTTAACAAGCAATTTCATTTTGTAATTTTGCACCCACAAACAGTATTCAAGATTTGGAAAACAGTGCAACTAAATAACCAGAAAATTGGTAGATGAATACAAGTTTGAAAAAAAGTTCATATTCTCTGGATACTTTCTTGTCTTACATACTTTCCCAAATAAATTTTACATTTCAATGAATTATTCAACATCCTTTAAAACTTTTCAGTGAATTAACTCATTTAAGTCTAATGCAACAGAATAGATGACAGGTTGGGGGTTTTTGCTATTAGTCCTGGCATTTGTCCAATATGTTTTGACTTAAATGGGGAATATTTCCAGTAGATTTTATAATCAATATGATTATTTATAAACCAATCAAAACATCAGTTGACAAATCTGTTAAATTTAGTGTAATTACCACACCTGTATGTTAAGTTTTGAAATACCTCTTTGGGACATGTAATTTCTGTACTGAATTCAAAGAGATTATTTATGCAATTACAGTTTCACATTTTTATTTTAAAAAAAAAAATGAGCTTATAATTTAGCAGTATGTATAATTTTATTAATATTGGTTGATTGCTCTTCATTTTGTTGTTGGGGATATTACTGAAGAGTTGTTTCCCTGTATTTTAAAGGAAAATGCCAAAATATATACCAATAAAAAAAAATCATTAAAATCCAGCTGGGTTATTTTTCCCAAGCAGACACCTATTAAAATACTGATGAAGATGGAAGGATGGATTCTTATCTATAAAGGTCTGAGGGAAAAAATTGAATGTAGTAGTAAAAGTAAATTTCAAGGTATTGTAAAGGGAATCAAAGGGAATTTTTGAAAATATGAGATGAAAAATGATGAAATTCAACACACCCTTCAAACTTTATCTGAACCTTTCCACATCTTAAGATGTTACGGAATTCTCTAAATGCTGTACGTAACAGAGAAGTATAGAAGCAAAGCACAGAACAGACACCCTCCTGTCACCTCTTCACTTTAGGATAATTAAAGTCTCTCCAAGGTAGAAACTACAGTGACTACAAAGACTAGAAGAGCACCACTTACTACCTGGCACTTACAGATCAATTTTAGTTGCAAACTAAAATGACATCAACTAAAACTTTGTTAGACAACAGACCGCCTTAAGCATAGGCCTCTGAATCTTTCTCCCTTATACTGCCATTCAGCAGTTTCCATGATCCCGCAAGATGGAAAAAAAGTAACATTAAACAAAATTATTGTTTCATTACCTGGGCAACTGTGAGATAAACGTTCTGCATTCTAGATTATTTTTAGTTTATTGTCATTATATGTTAGAGCTGGAGGGTCTTGTTGATTGATTATCCTGTTGCTGTAAAATACGGCAAGTCTATTTCTCTCAGTTCAGGACAATTCATTGCAGGTCCTGAAATAAGTGTAAGCTTTGTACATTCATCCTATGGGAAGGATGATACTAAAAAATAAAAACAATACAGCTTTACAGGGCCACTGTAGATAGAAGTGATCTCATGATAAAAAATTATCTTACATTAATACATTACTACTTTGCTAAAGAATGTATATTAATATAGGAAAAAGTGTTACGTGACTTTTCTAATAAAAATCCTCCTTTTGCTATGTATAAATATAGATAGATATAGATATACATTCCATAGGGTGTAAGAGAATCAATTTTTAATTTCAAAATATTTTCAATCGCTTAATTGAGTATGTGGGTCTTTTGTTTTGACATCCAAGCACTAAATGAGGTTTTGAAATTAACTGTCAGTTTTTCTCCTTCCTTAATGATATTATTGAAAATCTCTAGAGAACACGACCAGATATGATAAATATCGGTATCAGTTCTTCCTACATTTTATTAGGACTTGATGCTGTTAACTTACGAGCTTTTGTGCTGACATCTGATTTCACTTTTATGGTCTCATGAAACTAAACATGACAATTTTCTTCTAACATTGTCTCAAATGTCCAAGGGTATTTAAATGGGAGAAAATAGATCAGATACAATTCAGTTTTCCTTATTGGTATATTTTGCTAAATAAAATGTTATTGACATGACAGATTACCCATCTTCATAAATTGTGTACAGATTCATTTGATGTTTGGGAGTCATACATTGCAAGAATGTACTGACGTTGACTTGTCTGTGGAATTACTATATAAATAAAATAGACATTTTACTGATATGGAAAAAGCATTCAACTTTTAAGACCCCTTTATGATCATAAATACTATTGAGAAAGGTTCCATAAACACTATCAGCTTAAACATTGATCTGACTTTTAATATTTCCAGCTTTTCTCATTCCTGGTTTATTTATTTTATCTATTTATCTTTCATTTTTATGATATTGACTGTTTTTTCATTGGATAAAATGAAGTAGAAGAAAATCAGTCATTTCTCAATGTCTGATGCCTTGGGCATATCATCCTACTGGGAATATTCTGCAGTTTTAAGCTACGCTTGCTTGTTCTTTATTTGCAGGACAAAGGAGCTTTCACATCATATGTACTTATTTACTGATTTTAGAGTCCATAAAAATATTTATTGCAAAGAAAGTTCAAAGGTCTCAGTCACATATTGCAAACTGAATGCAAATATAATAGCTTCCATTGAACACAGAAAGAAAAGAAAATATAAAATGTCCAGTTCTCTATCCACACACCCTTGTCCTCAGGATAAGTATGGGTAGCACATTGTGATGAACAGATGATTCAGATCACTCAAAGAACCCCTGTCAAAGGTATAAGCAAAAGTGGAACAGGGGAAGAGGGTGAGGAGTCCTCCCCCTGAGGAGGAAGGAGCAGCAGAGACAACATGCAAGGAACTGACCGCAGCCCCTGTTCCTCATCCTCCTGGGTTACTGATGAGAGGAGGAAGTAAATTCAGAAATGAAGTTGAGCCCAGGAATAAGGGCAGTGAGGAGGTGTGCTTTAAGATTTGGATTTTATTTGCTCATTGCCCTACTCTGGTTTCTATTAGTAATAACTTAATCTAATTTCCCCATATAGAGTTGGTTATGCCTGTGGTTTTAATTGCTGAGAGACCTCACTCTATCCTTTCCTTGACCCTTCCTTCTCCTCTGTCCAGCTGAGGAGAAGTGTGACAGAGTGGCTTGGGTGGGCACCTGGCATCCAGCCAGAGTTAAACCACCACACTAATGGATACCAATTGATTCAATTTGCAGACCATGCAATAGTATAGGAGCATGGGAGTAATATTTTGATGTACAAGACCTATTCAAAAGATACTAATAACATGTTAAAACAGCCAAATTTTTCCATGTCATCACTGCTTTTCAGGAACTTGTATTTCTCAACGTATGTCTCCTTTCCAAGCCCTTACCCACATCTACTGTGACATCTTTACACTAGAGAACAGCAGAAATAGCAAAACTATATTTTTAGAAGCTTTGTAGTTTATGGGACAGTAATTCTCTGTCCAGGGAAATAAGACATGATATTCCCTTTACACCAAAGCATTAGTACAAAACAAAAAGAAAGGATCCAGGTAAACTTGGTAAGAGGTCCAAATTTGCATAAAAGATTTAAAGAGTTTGGATAAATACCACAGCCATGTTACTCCTACTATTCTCTGCTTTTCTTAATAGGAGGCACACCTGGTAGAACTCTGATGTACTCACTAACCAGGTTTCTGTAATCTATTCAGGATAATGAGGCCTGATGATATAAAATTGGATGCTACATTGTGTAACAAATGCCAAAGACTCCAGGTGAATATTTTTTTTCCTTCATAACAGAAGTGAAATACCTAAGTAGTTTAGGACAAAGGACAGATAGATGTGACTGTGCAAATGAAAAACACCAAATAAATAATAGCCCCGGTTTTACACTATTTGTGGTAGTTTGTCACTGAGTCATTTAGTTTAGCAACCTTAAACCAAAACTAACAATGATTTTCGCATGAAGGGTTTGTAAAAAATACATGCCATCCAACAGTAAAACATAATATAATGAAAGCAGCATATTGAATTGATTTACTGTATCCAAGATGAATTCGGTAACAATACTGGATTTAAGGCAGGTAGACTTTGTGCTGTAATATAATTGTCTCTTCAGAAAGGAATTAATTTTTTACTGTGTCATGACAATTTTTTGATCATGAATAAAATTCCTTTGTTCTTATGCTTTTGCTTCATCGATGTCAACCACCACTATTCAGTTAGCAGGAACAGTCAGAGTGAAGTATTCTCATTGATTTATAAATATGATATATGCATGTATATTATATATATGCAATGTCATTGTCCATGAGTGCAATATAGGTATTTTTCATGCTTATTGGCTAAAAAGCAATATCAATTACAATTTAAAGACCAAGAAAAGTAATTCCTTTCTAAATAAAATTAACTTTATGTTTTCCAATTATGTGTTCCAGTCTCTCTGATTAAACAAAACTTCACTAAATTACCTATGGCAGTTTAGAGACTACAAAGTTGTTATTTTTATCATTGACTTCAGCTTCCCTGAATATAATTCTTCAGAAACTGGTTCTTAGATCATTCTAGGTTTTAAATAGATTTCATTTTTTTTTATTGTATGTATACAGGCTGATGATTTAAATAATAAGAAAGATATTGAATGTAAATTAAAAGCTGAGTTTAAATTAAATTGCAGTGAAAGAAAAGCCCATAAGAGCACCCATGAGGGTATATTCACATTATTACAACATGAACAGTTTTGCTGGAAGAAATAGCAGATGAATTTAAATTGCTGAAGCTATTAATTAATATTTTATTGAGGGGAGTACGAATCTGACATACATTCAGCTTAATAATATTAAAGTAAGAAGGCAAATGACCAAGGGTTGGGATAAGGTTTAGTTAACTGAACAAATCATGAGAAACCACTGAGTACCGCAGGAA
Source organism: Sinosuthora webbiana (assembly GCA_013397395.1). Taxonomy (NCBI): domain Eukaryota; kingdom Metazoa; phylum Chordata; class Aves; order Passeriformes; family Sylviidae; genus Sinosuthora; species Sinosuthora webbiana. The sequence goes on from VXBN01012319.1 coordinate 686,257, forward strand.
AAACTGCTGGACACAACAAATAACCAGCAGGTGTTGGAAGAACTCTGCCTGTGGGACCAGATGCTTCAACCCAGATGGTGGATGCAGCACTCTAAGCCCCAGGCTTCAGGAAGTGCCTGGGGCCTCTCTTTAATGCCAGGAGAGATGGCTTTTCATCCTGCAAGATCTGTTCTGTCTGTGAGCAGCTGAGTGGTTGGAGGAGTTACAGGAGGTAACGAGCAGCTACACAGCACATCAGAGAACATGAAAAAGAAACTGACACATCTTCTCAGAGGCTTACAACTGCAGTTCTGATTCACCTCACCTAAATTTGAACGGGAGTCAGATGTGCTCTTAAGCTGAACATCTGAGGCCACCTCAGCCTAAAACATGCTGGAACACCAGGAGGAAGCAGGATACAGTGCTGTGAGGTGGCTGGATTTCACTAACACGGAAAGTTATGTGAGAGTCACACAGACAGTGAATGGGAGTATTGATGCCTTTTCAGGAGCAGTTTTGCAAGGCCAGAAGTATCTAGTTGACCATATCCATGATATTATTTAAGACTGAGGTAGTAAAAGACCAAGCTAGCAATATCAGAAGTACCACGAAGTTGATTTCATATCTAGATATATATGAACCTAAATGTCTCACTTTTTAGAATCTAAAATTTGTAATAGTCTATGAATTCCTTCATTTAGCCATTTTTAGTTTTCTAGAAATATTTTATTACTCATTAAGTTGGACAGAAAGATGTTGCCATATTTGCCTTCTAAAGTAAGTCATGTCAGATGTGGATGATTCAGTGTTTGGTCTTCTGTATGTATAAATTAAAAAATCTCAAATTCATTTGTAAATGTTTCTTTCCATGGAAAAGAGTTATTTATAATTAACATAAAATTTGGTTCTCTATCATATTAAAAGCTTGTATTTTGTGACTCAAGGAAAGTTTCAGATTTTCTATTGCTTTAAAGAATCCTTTTATGTTTGCTCAGAAGGGTCTGTTTAGTCAGGTCTCTATCTATTTGCAAACTTTTTGGCATTTTCTTTAAAGCAAATAAAAAAGATAAAAAGGAATAAAAAAGACATAAAATATTCTCTAAAAAATAAATAAAAGCATATAAGTATTCACAGCTTACAGACATCCTATACTGTTTTCTGAGAGTTTTAAAAACTACAAATAATAATTTTGAAATTCCTTAGCTTTAAAAGAGATAACTCATGTGCACCTCGGTGTTTAAAGTGAAAACTCACAGATCTTATTGTATTCTGACAGTGACTAATTTGGACAGTCATCCACATGCTCTTAAAGCAGACTTATTTCAGAAAAATTAGGTCAACTCAAAATGCCAATTTTTCTGTTCATCTATCAATGCCATATCTTCTGAGAAGTGCTGAAAAAATCACAGCCTAGTTCACAGGACTGTATGTACAGTGAGAAGCAAGAGACCAGGTCTGTACCTATCATTTTGTATAAAAATATGTAAGGATATACCTATCTACCAAGAAATATAACAATTAATCTAAACAGCAATAATTTTTGACTTTCTAAATGAGCTATTTATATAATTCTTTATGTTTTCCACACAATTTAAAAGGATTAAGGAATTTTCTTTCTTATTTAAATAGATTCCTACCAAAAAAAAAAAAAA
>VXBN01012319.1:687905-703992 GCA_013397395.1 Sinosuthora webbiana
AAAAAAAAGCATATCTATAAGCACATAGCTGGGTGTGGAAGTCTCTAAGTTTATCTAGAATGTAGAATTTCTGCATTGGGTCTGTTGTTTCAGTGCTAAGCAGACAGTTTTCCATAAATGCTGCCAAAATGAAATGCCTAGACTTTCTCTGACCCACTGTCAGAATATGGACTGTTATGTGTTGTCATATGAAAGGTTGTTTTAATGATGGAAGGTGAGAAGATTTTTTTCTTTTATCTCAAATATATTTTCATCCTAAGCTAGGCAATAGCAAATTACTTGATGAAAATTAATGATTATCTATCCTTTTTTTAGAAGTGACTTAATTATAAGTTTTATAAATAATGGATTACTAATTCATTACATAACAAGCTGTTGAAATTAGCTCATTACTGTACCTTCTGTCATGGTTATAGGAGCCTGCCATACATAGCAATCCAATTTACTGAAATATATCTTGTGTTGGAGCAGCACTGACTAGAAACATGATGATCGAGCTAAGGTGCCTTTAGCATTTCAATTATAAACCATGTTTTTGGCTTCTAATTTGTCATCTGTTTGTGTCAAACTTGGTACAAAAATTTAACAATCAATCTTCTTACCTATTCTTGCCAGAGCCAAAATAGATAAAATGTGGAATTTTAAAAAAAAAAAACAAACACCACCCTACAACCTCAAAATATAATCAGTGTTCTTGAAGAAGGTTTAGATGGATATGAAATGAGTATGTATATACAAGTATACTTGAGATAAACATAGTGATTTGTTTGATATGAAATAAAGTAAGAAACTTCTTAATTACTTACCTGTGTAGTTTAAAGCTTTGCTACCAGGGATGTACAGTTATATTTTTACATCTCATATCAAAAGTCCAATTTCTACCATGATATTTCTATTAGAAATCAAAATTTCACTTATACTGTATGGTTCTGTTCCACAGAATTTTACATTAGCTAATGAGACATGATTCTACAATTGCAATTTTTTGTCACATAAAGATTCAATACAAGAAATCTAATCCTTTTGGAGATAAGCTTTTACAACTTAGTAAAAAAAAAAAAAAAAAAAAAAAAAAAAAAAAAAAAAAAAAAAAAAAAAAAAAAAACCANTGCAAATATTTACAAAAAGGAAAAAGGCAAATAAAGTTCAGGTTGTTAATTCATTTCAACCTTCTAATTTATAGTCAGTTTGGATTACCATTAATTACATGGCTAAATATAAACTCTTTCAAATTACAAACAATTGTTTACATCAAATCAATGAGACTTAATCCATCCTCAATTGGGAAATCTGTAACTTTTGTTGTTTTTTTTTTTACTTCAAATAGATTTTGACTGACTTTGAAAGTCTCCTGCAAGTATCTGAGCCACAGTTGAAGCAAAAATGGAGAGAATTGAAATGTGGAAAATTACTCATTTTTGGTGAAGAGAAGAATGTTATATTTTTTTCATCACAGCAAAACTCCTGTATATCTTTAAATTCTGCTGGAAAGCCCCTCCAAGTATTTCTCATCCAGCTGGAATAGGAATTTATTTGAAAGTGCTAAGGTTGTATGCCTAAGTGGCATGTTAATTTTTCAGAGTATGGGGATATTTGATTCAAAATTTTCATATATATATGGAAGAACACATAGATTAAAACTAGAGATATAAGATTCATCCTCACTTTTGCATCACCATATGAATTTGGTCAGAAATCAACATTCTGCAGATTTCATCTTAAAATTGCTGAGGTAATTGATAATTTTTTACAAAAATCCAGTCATTTTGAGGACTATATGAAAAAAGAGTATAGTACACAGTTCAGAGACAATCTGCTCTGAAAAATAATGTGCAGGATTTATAATCCAAATTTATGCTTTTTTTGGGTTTTTTTTGTTTTCAGAAGCTATTTTATGTAGGGGTTTATGGGGATGGTTCCTTTGATTGGTTCATTCATTGTCAGGGGAGTGGTTAGTGAAGAAAAAATGTATGACTTTCAGGTTAATAAACCAGGATATTTGTTAAATGTAATGGGAACATGACCAATAGAAATAAATTTCTTTGGGAAGTATTGTGAAATTGGGTGTTGCTGGTTTCTCGGTTGTTTGGGGTTCCTTCTTGTTTTTTGGTAAGTATTGTCTGTTCTCTCAAATACATAATTAATCATTATGCTATCAAATAAATATATATCATTACCCACAAAGAGAAACACACTATTTATGGAACAGTTATGTGAATTGCTTTGAAATACCTGAAAATTCAAGCTGCAATTTTATGTTTATTGACAATCAAATTCCTCCAGCAGTGTTCTGTGATGGACTTTTTATGAGCTCAGCAGATTATGATTAATGGTTTCATAACAAAATACTTAATACTAACTCCTACATGCAAATGGTCACAGACTTATGCTTGTACTGTAATTTTTCATACATGATCTCATTCGTATTTTGACTGTATAGAAGTATTTTCAAAGAATTGCAATTATTATAAAAAATTGAGTTGCACAGTAAAAATATTAAATTCTTGGCCTATGTTTTCTTATTTTGATTTAAGCAAGTTATCAGGCTTTCTTAACATTATTCTGGTGATTAAATACAGGCAACATCTCCACTACCTGCTGTTCCAGTTACAGTCACTCATCCAAGAGCAGGGAATTTGATTTTGATAATTCCTAGCCACCTCAATTGACCAAATCCAATGATAATTCAGTAAAACTGATCAAAACTCAGATACCACCTCAGACACTTCAGGTGGAAAGTACCATTGATACCAAAATACCTCATACAGTGCATACACTGACACATGTTCCTGGACACATTTGATGTTTAAAGCCATATGAACAAATAAAAAGGGAATAAAAAAGGAATAATAACACCTTATGTTTGCAACTCTTCCCTTCCTTGCTCTGACATGTCAACTGGATGAAAAATTCTGCATGCAATTCACTGCGTGTTAACCAAATCAATACAAATAGAAGACATTATTTTGTTTCCCTACCACTGTGTTTGAAGCAAATTTTTGACTGTCCTGTGAACTCATAATCCCAAAGAGAAAGATTTCAAAGATGTTCTGAAGAGAAGTATTTCCTCCTCAATGCATCCTTGCATGGGCATCTTGAATAGGAACTAAATGCTTGCATTCATCAGTGTTCACCTTTGGGATTCTTCATATGTGATAAGGAGAATTATTAGAAGTGATTCTGTAGGCAACCCCTTTGCTGTAATAATAGAAACAACTTAATAATGCTCAGGAAGCTAGGAAGTGCATTGCTGTCTCTCATGTAAATAAATATTGGTTTACAGGTTTATTTGAAAAATTCCAGATGCTTGAATTGCTTAAATGGCATAGATTCTCCTAACTAAAGGCTATTTGGAGTTTCCTCATAAAACTGAGAGGAAATTTAGCTAGGCCATTCGTAAATATTGTTTGCTTGTTTTCTCAGCTAAGTTTCTCCTCACATTAGGCTATCTGGATGTTGAAAGAATCCAGATCTGAAATCACTCAAAGTTCTGTCATCTGCAACTTTTCTGGTATAACCTGACATTGATTTGGTGGAACAATGTGTAGAGTCAGAATAAGGTAATTTCACATAGGGGGACCTAGTGAGGCCAGAACTCTTAGAAATCCTTCACTCTGTGCAATGCCATACTCAATTCAAAGCAAGGCAAGCAAAAAATACTGCCATAGGCAATCCCAAATATGCTTGTAACTGAGCTTTTGGATAACTGAAGACTGAAAGTGAGTTTCTGACTCTAGCTTGAAAAAATAACTCATAGTATAAATAATTTCACAAAATTCCCTAAGTTATCTTTTTAGTCAATGAATCCCTTAAAAATTAGATACAAGTGTCTTGTAAACTTTCTATATTTTGACTCACTTTTCATGCATTAATCAGTTTCAGCTAATTTTCAAAAATTTGTTTTTCATTTCTTCTGTGTCTCATCCAAAACACCAAGAAATTTCTTGGTGCAACAAAATTGTGAGTTATACTGCAGTTTTACAAGTTGGCAATATATTGACTATTATACCCTGACCTACAAGAGCCTGTAAAATGAAAGATTCACTCTTGTCAAGAACCCTCTCTAGTGAGACAGTGTTTACAGAGCACCATTATGAAATTCTGCTTCAAAAGAAAAGAGGAAAATCAATTCACACTTTACACTTCAGCTTACAAATTCAGAGCTTTACCTATCTTGAAGCATCAAGGAATAAAAGTTAAATTTCATGTAAAAAATACATGGAGGGAAAATATTAACATCTCCTGGTGATAAGTTTTCTTACTCTTACAGGCATTTCTATTATGATGTAATGAGCCACTAAGACACATTTTAAACTGTACAAGTTGGTAGGATAAATAATGCATCTTTTGGAGGGCCTTTAGTGATATAAACTACTATTTCTTTGTAGTGTTTTCAGAATTGTCTCAAGTTATGCCCACAATCTCATTGTGTCCAACAATATTTGATGAAAGTACTTGAATTAAGATAAATGGGTCGTCACTGACCATTGTCTTCATAGCATAGAGGTGAAACATTTAAACATTTTTTCTGAAGTTTTTGTTTGTTTTGTGAGGTGATGGTGGGGTTTTTTTGTTTCTTTCTTTCTTTTTGTGGGTGTGGGATTGGTTTTGAGTTTGGGCAAAGGGTTTTATCTTTAATTTGGTTTATGGGGGGCTTATACAACAGTATGTTCTTAAGTGGAACTTTTTAATGATTTTATGTAATATATCTTAACCTAGCAAGGTACTCAAATCTCCTAATGAGATGCATTTTTTTCATCTAAATTCCATTCAATTAACATGGGTGATAAGTTTTGCCTTCATAAATCAAGCATTTATAATTCCTATCCAGTCAGTGAAGAGAAGTAAAATCTATTCCAACAGAGATGATCTCGTCCATCTACATTACCTCTGCCTCCTTTACATGGCCTGAGCCCTTGTTTTAAGGTATGTAAGTTCACATATACTTGGTTGTCAAAACAGTTTTCATAGCTATTTTAATTATTTGTACTATAACAGAGATGCTTGTATTTTGTAAAAGATTTATGATAATTTTAATTTAATTACAGTTTTACATTAATATCTTTGTACTTTTTATAGCTCACTTGAGCATTTTCATGGTGTTTTATTTTCTTGGGAAGGAATTCTATTATAAATGTCTTCTTATCAAAATTAATAGCCCATTCTTGTTTGATGTGGATGGTAATTATATGGTGTTAAATTAATCTTAGTAGTATCAAATATAATTTTTTCCCCACATCCATCTGTATAACTCCCTAATTAAAATGTCATATGATGTTTCTGGAGGATAAGGAAGAAGTTTCCTGTTTCAGTCCACTGGCATTTTAAGTAAATATTTATATCAGATAGTGCATTCAATAACAAAAAGATTATCATCTTCCATACAGTGTTACGAAAAGTTTTTCTGTAACAGCTTCAGAAATCAAAATCTTCATGAAAGAGCTATGGAAAACTGTAAACTCTTCCAAGACTCTTTAATTAATTTATAAGGTGTATTTCATAAGCATGTTTAAGTTTACTAGGAGATTTAAATCTGTTTCCTGCCTCCTCCTCTCTCCCTTTTTATGCTTTAGTCCTCCTAAATGGGACAAATGCAAACTCAGTCCTTTTTAAAAAATATTGAACACGAAACTTATTCAGTGCCTTTCTTCTTTTGACATTTCTAAGACTTACATACTATGAATTTAACTTATCTTGACCATCTTCCTACTTAGAAGCACTTAAACATTTTGTGAAATGAAAGAGATGGGGAAAGACAGTGAATGTCAATAGACAAATATTACAGAAAAAAACTAGTCTTTGCCCAAGCTGTGCTTCATATTTCATTTCATTACATCTCACTTAACATGCTGAGAAATAAGACTCAAAAAATAAACACAGAGTTTTGAATTGGGATATTATTTTTTTTCATTTGAGAAAAAAGGCTTCATATCTATATAATGATAAATAAAAGTCCCTGGAACCTCATAGAAACAGGAGGTCAAGTTCAGTTATTGTATTACTGTATTGATTACCATTATTTCTGTTCTGTTAAAAGAGAAAAAAAGTTTCCTGTAGAGAGCTTTCCAGCTAATAATAAAAGAAGAAGCCCTAGAAAAGTTTAGGGCTTTCCAAAATGTAGTAATTAATTAATTAATTATGAAGTTTCAAAATTAGCTTACCAGCAGGTTTTCAGTTTTAGTTCCGTAGCTGCTTCTACTGCAAAAAAGACATACCTTACTGTCAAACCTAACCTTTCAAAAGTCAAATTGCCTAATTTTCAGATGATTTCTGATTAAATTGATTTTTTTCAATTCAGTGAACAATTTTTCAATGAACAAAATACCTTTAGAATGGATAACCAAACTAAAGGACTCAGCAATTCTTTCACTAATATGCCAGGCAGTACTAATGATGTGAAAGTAAACAAAGTAAGAATTGTAGAATGGTTCAAATAGAAGTTAATAACCTTGGGATGAATATTATTTCTGTTATTTTCTTTTGTTTTGGATAATGTTATTTACATTTCTACAAAACAAAAGCACAATAGGCTTGTACAAGCTGGGAAAGCCAATGGAGTTTTAACAGCAGTTTTCCAAAACTATATATGATTCTAAAACATAACAAATTAAGGCAAAGTAATGGAATGGAAAATTCGGAAGAATTTTAGTGCGTTGTTTCCGTATTTTTGTCCTAATTTTGTGATTTTTCTCATGAATCAATTATGCTTATTTACTTTAAGCAAAAGGAAGTTACATGAAAGAGCTGCCTGCAAAACAAAATATTTCTATCTTGATTTTTAACATAAGCCTTAGTAAGAAATCAAACATAAAATGAAGTATTACTTTTAAAAATTCTAAAAGTCCAATAATCTTTGGGAATATCAGAACAGAATGTGAATACCCTAGACTACATATGATGTAAAGTGTATGTGCTAGATAAAAAGAGGTTTAAGATAATTCCTCCTAAATTTGAAACAGCCTGCAAGTGCATATATATGGCCCCAAAACTTGTTCCACAAGGCTTTCAAAAGGGCTTCCTGCTGCTTATATACTCTGAGTTGGACACATGGGAAAAATACTGACAAGATATTCCCAAGGTCAAAGCAACAACAAAAAATGGAATCTTTAGAAAATTAAAGAACCTTGACAAAAGTTTTAGAGCAACATTTAATCTACATAAAACACTTCTCAAAGCATTAACTTAGCCCATTCAACTAAGCAATCTCTAAACCTGTCCAATTTTCAGTTACTCAAAAATTCCAAGAAGATGGAATTTCAAGACAAAAGAGAAAGAAGAAATATAGAAAACAACAGATATAGCTACTGCTCCTGGTTCCAATGGTGTTCAGCTGACAAAAATTCCAAGAGGATGTAGAGTCAAGGCGTGTTTTCCTTTTGTCCAGGTTTAAATACATACTGGCCTTTCTGGACCCTTCCCTCAGGGGTGACTTCTGGTCATTTGGGGTCTCAGGAGCTGGATTAGGGGTTCCAGGGCAGGTGTGGAGCATCGCCACCACTGTGCCAGGAACTGGTGGCCACTGCAGGGCTGCGACACAGGCCCAGAGAGGTGAGGTGTGTGGGGTAGGGAATCACCTCCGCAGGGCAAGGCTCTGCCTCTTCCCGCACACACACAAAGTGTTTTCAGCCACCAATCTTTCCAATCCCTCGCAGCCTATAAAGTGTCTGAACTCAAGCCTTAGTTATGTAATCAGAGAGGAGGCAAAATACAGTAAATAATTAATGGAATTTATTACTTAGCATAATGCTTGTGTGCATTTAATACAAATCAAAATTTGTATATGTAAGATTAAAAGATTTAAAAGAGAAATTGCCTGTGTTTGACAGCTTCCCTATCATGGCCTACAGAAATTGTGCAAAAGTAGGGTTCATAAAGTTATGGTGAACTAGTATTTCGGTATTTTTGTATTTAACTCTAAAATAATGATCATCACAGCTTTTACTTTTCTCACCTGTATGGGCAGCCATGTGGCCCTGGCATGAAAACAATACTGAAGAATTCCTAACAGATTTAAATTGTGTAATATTCTCTTAGGACTACTCCCCTTCCTCCTTTTCTCACCATTAATTTGAAAGGAGTTTGAAAGCAAAAGGGTACTACCTATTTAGGATAGTTTTCAAAATTCATGAAGAAAATATTTGTCCATATAGCTGTAAATAAGAAAAGCAGATCTCTTAAAACTTCTCTTACAGAAAACAATTTTTAAGTGTAAGATTAATTTCCTTGAGCTCACCAAGCAACTAAGTTTCAGATTCTGTACTAAAAACTTAAACCTTTCACTTAACATTTTACTAAAGCATTAACAATATATCTCAGGAAGAAGAGCCCCTACATTCAAACGTAACACAAGAACTTTAGAAATCTTATTATTCCCTGATGCTCACTATGGTGCAGGAGACTATTTGAGCCAATAGTTAATCTTCAGAGTTTTTAAGAGTTATAGTATATCACAGGATAGAATAGTATGCATTATATTATGAATTGCTCTGGCTCTCTAGCATTTGTACTACACATTCTTTTCATATTTTGGCATGATCTAAAGTCAGGTGATTTTCAAAAGATAAGATGCTTATTTTTAAAAATTACATGTATTTGTGGATATATATCAGCAGTGCAACCTACACTTCAGTGATTTTCAAAACCTGTTTCAGACAGAGATGCAGAGAAGATATCCTATCTTTTTTTCTTACTAGATATTTCTGAGGAAATCATTAAAAGATGTTTAAACAAATGCATTATTTCTTTCCTCCCTTGGGTGTACATGTGGGTTTTGCTTACAGTTTAGAAAGATTACATTACAGTACACCTTGCCAATTAATGGGAGTGCAGTTGTCTGAAAGAACTTGGTATTCTTGAAGTAGTATGAGTTCTTGCTTCTTATATTCAGTGCAAATGTTTTCTTAAGAAGTGTCATGACTTAAAAACTTAATTTACAATGAGTTAGAACCTGATATACGAGATCTCCATGAAAAAAAGTTGAAAACACATTTTATTATGAATAGTCATTTTGGGGGCAAGATATAAAACATTAAAGCTATGGTGGGACATTACCCACACTAATTTGTTAAATTATATTTTGAAAAGTCAGACTGATTATATTTCTCCATTTCTATTGAACTTGTAGCAATTGTCTTTTGTTTTCAATACACACTATATTTCACACTCTACCTGTTTTCCTCTGACATGCTGTGGATTAGACATAACTGTTGTACTTCATACTGTATTCCAGATTCTTATTTTAGGGTATCTCTCACAAAGTCTAGAAGCAGGGAGGGAGGGAGGGAGGGAGGGAGGGAGGGAGGGAGGGAGGGAGGGAGGGAGGGAGGGAGGGAGGGAGGGAGGGAGGGAGGGAGGGAGGGAGGGAGGGAGGGAGGGAGGGAGGGAGGGAGGGAGGGAGGGAGGGAGGGAGGGAGGGAGGGAGGGAGGGAGGGAGGGAGGGAGGGAGGGAGGGAGGGAGGGAGGGAGGGAGGGAGGGAGGGAGGGAGGGAGGGAGGGAAGCAAGGAGGGAAGGAAGGAAGGAAGGAAATTGAAGTGAGGGAAAGGTCTTTATAAGACACTCAATGAAAAAATGTTCTTCTCCAAGCTCATATGCTTTCTCCTGATGAAAATTTCTTTTAGATGTTAATATAGAGACAATCACACCTATAATTTGAATTATTTCAATAATTAATTTTCTGCAATGCATTTGTGTAGCAGAAACTAATCTGCTTAAATAATTTCAATAGCAACATACTTAAGGTGTATGGGGGTGCAATCACTATACACCTTTTATGAAATATTTTCCAAAATTTAATGATATCAACCACATTAATGTTAGTAATTGTTGCTAAAAGTAATAATAGAATCAAAGAATGGGGGAGAATCATGTCCCTTGACCTGCTGTTGGTCATGCTACTTTTAATTTAGCCCAAGATATGATTTCCCTTCAGGGCTGCAAACTCACTTTGCTGAGTCACTTCCAAATTTGCATTGACCAGTGTCTCAAAGACCTTCTCCACAGGGCTGCTGTCTACCAGCAAATACTGTTGTCATTCTATACTACTTCAATACTGCCTTGAACTTAGTTCCCATTGGACATAAATGCTACAACTACATATTAGTATTTGTGTGCTTGTCCACTAGCAACTTTATTACTAGCAATCAATCACATTAAAAAATTAAAGAACATAGGCAATTATAACTAATAGAAATACCTTAATACGAATTCCCATATTTCATTTGAATAATGCAGGTCTATAATTTGTACTTTTCTGCAGCTTAATATTGGGGTTTTTTTAAGGACAAAGTTATAATATGCTTTTCAGAAGTAATTAAAATTTCATTGGATAGAATAAACTATGTAGGTAATATAATTTTTTTCTTTATGTATATCTATCTCTTTGTTTGTTTCCCCCCATCTTAAAACAATTTAGCTGAACTAATGCTTGCATTCTGTTCTACAAACTTAGCCAGGTAGAAAGATGAGATTACAAATTTTATTCGCAAAATCAAATGATGTCTTTATAATGTTGGGAATATCCAGTACTGATTGTATGGTGAATTATACTGGGAAAAGAAAATAACACCACAAATTTAGTTAAAATATTTTAGAACTTTAAAGACTGATAGCCCCTTGGATACCCAACAATTTCATTTTTACAAAGATGGTTGTTCACAACAATCTGACTCTCTGGGAGATGAAGGCCATAAACTACTCTTTCTGGGGTCTGCAATTATCTGCCTTAATATTAGATATGGGCAGCATAACCCCTTCAAGGGCTAAAGTACACAGATTAAATGGTGATCAAATGCTCCAACACTAAAAGTGAAGAAAAAATCTAGTTTAATTCCCATTAAAATGCATGAAGTAGAGAAGAGACGTATTCATTTTCACTTAAATCTAAAAAACATTAAAACTTTTATCTAAGTATTATGAGTCTTTCTATCTAGCCCTTCAGGAAACAGAAGAAATTTGTACAAATTTGTACAAATCCTGAGACAGTAAATTAACAAGGACACAGTCTTAAGCTGTGCCAGGGGAGATGTAGGTTGGACATTAGGAAGAAGTTCTTCACAAGAAAGGTGATCAGGCATTGGAGTGTGCTGCCCAGGGAGGTGGTGGAGTCTGTCCCTGGAGGTGTTTAAGAAAACACTGGATGTGGCACTCAGTGCCATGGTCTAATTGACATGGTGGTGTTCATCATAGGTTGGACTCGATGATCTCAAAAGTCTTTTCCAACTTAGTTGATTCTGTAATTCTGTGAAGAATGAGACATAATAACCTACTTCACTGGTGCAAGTTTTACAGAGTTGTGAACAAAGGAGGGCTTTTTCTAAGTAGGAATTCATGGACAATAGCTTATTTCCACTGAGAGCTTTCAACTGAAAACAATTGAAAATGAAATCAAAAAAGAAAACAAAATCTGAAAGAAAAAAAAAATCAAAAAACGCTACACAATAACAAAAATCAAGGCATCTATAGTGTTTCTGTAACAGGCCAAAGCTTCTGCGAGCTTTGAATAACTTCTATACCCATGACTAGAGAGCTGCAGATTACATAAAATGCTAACCACTAGCCAGCTATACCTCCAGAGTGCTTTCTGACTTTAACCTTAAACCTTCTACAGTTAACCATGACCTTCTAAAAACAGATGACTGTATGAAATGTATGAAAAGTACATCACAAATTTCAAAGCTTCTTCTTCAACCCTGCAAACAACTATAGCATGACATTTACCCTTCCAATTGACAAAAATCAGATCTTGTGATAGGTAGTCAAGACCAAAGTAACATCACTTCTTACCTGATCTGCAGAAAATTATAAAGGAATGTCTGAGCAGGGCTATCTGACTAAGGAACATAACTGCTACCAATTTTTGACAGGCCTTCTATTGCTAGATCAATTCAGCATACATGAAAATACCATTTCCTATACTTGTTTCTTTGTCTGTGTGAGGAGATACTGTAGAACAGAGCCTATCACAACAGTTGCTGAGAGAAGGCATTAACATTCCAACTGTGTCTCCAAAACATTAAGTGTTCTAAGTACTAGAATATTTATTCAAATTCAAATAAGTTTCTAAAATAAATTAATTGAGAGAAGAAAAACTTATTGAGTAGCTTCAGCTATAACACTAAAATGAACTCTCTTCCTACTGATTGTACCTCTTGACATTTCTTCTTTAACTTGTAGTGATGAATTTTCAATACTCTGGGAATTAATGCTGAAATGCTGGTGAAGTTCAATTGGATAAAATTCAACATTAGTCCAAGAAGCTAATCCTGCATGCATTGCAGTGTGATGCAGATTCATGGCTACGAGACGATGAAAGACAGTACTCTAGAAAGAGTGCTCTGTCAGTATTGTGGCAAACCACCAGATGTTAAACAGTCTTTCTAAACTGTGATGAACCACAATTTTTTATTTCAATCTTGAAAGAGAATCTCTGCATATCTATGAAAGTTTATTTGTAACACAGATATTTAAAGGAGGTGATACTTCTAGAAGACCTAACCTTAGTGCTACAGGTTGTTCTGCTGTGGAGATTTCAGCACTCTTAGATTTACATTCTTACTCATAAGGGCAGTGCTGGTATCAGAAGAGAGCACTGGGTTCAGAAGAAGCTGAATCAGTTCTTTTATGAATAGCATTGCACATGGTTATTTACATTTTTTAGTACTGCAGTACAGCTATCACATTAATTTCATCTCTTAGCTAAATCTTTAATTTCATAATTATTTGGTGCTCAGCAGCTAATTAATGTTTTGAGACCTAATAATGCTAAAGAACTTTTAGTGTACTTTTGAGTGCTAATACTAGAGATTTAGAAATTTCCAAACAATTCAATTACCATATTAGAACCATGAATTGCTTCAAAAGACAAGGTCAAATGAAAAAAAATGCTTTTTAACAAAACAATATAGCTATTCCATAGATGCCAGTAGAAAATTTTCCTACATTTCATTTAAAATTACTATATTTCAGTTAAAAATATGTATTTTTAACTCTAAAAAACTGTTGTGAAATGAGTAGAGATAGACGGAGAGAGTAGACACTAAAGTAAAAATTTCTGTACTGGAAAATAATATTGAGTTTTTATGTTTACCACAAAACCTTAGAATCCTGAAGTAGTTTGGATTGGAAAGGAACTTTGAAGATCATCTAATTCCAAACCTATTGCAGGGGCATCTTCCACTGGACCAGTTTGCTTATTTCATGCCAAACGTGAATTCTTCCAAAGTACCCTAATAAAGAAAGGAATTGTATTTTTTTGTATTTTTTATTGTAATTTTTTTTCCCTCAGCCACTGGGAAGAATATCTGGTATTCAAGAGCCCTGAGAATTTCCTATTTCTTACCTGTTGTGGGGTGGTTTAATGGCTGCAAATTGAGACAATGAAAAGAAAATCCAAAAACTTAACTGCATTTGTTTCCAAGACGCATTAGTATATTTTCTCTTTTTTCCAATCTTCTAATTTGTATTTTAATATTGTAATTTAAGTCATATTGTAGTTAAATCTATGATCTAGAAACTGATTGGTATTTCAAAAATTTAAATATAAAAATATTCTTGTAATAAATATTTTGTCCAAGCTATTGCACCTTTAGTAATATTTGGCAGATACCTGAGGACATCATGAAGCACAAAAATTCCAGACCAGCTTCTAGTATGTTCTCCAAGCAGCCTTTAAACTCAGAAGTGAGCAGAGCTGTTCTTAGAAAGGTCTGTGGCTACCAGCAAGGTTCAGCCCCGCAAGGCTGAATACAATGCTCTTTTTATGTCCTTACTCTATACGACAAAATGATGGATCATGCTTATTTGGGAGTGGTCCCTAGCCTGAGCCACACAAAAGAATTTTTGGGAGGGTAATAAGATTCCCTATTTAACAATATTTAATCTTATGTTGTTACAATACTCAAGACCATTTTCACACACTATTCCATTTACTGATATAGAAACACCTATACCTCCATTTATTACGTCAACTGCATCATTATTTCAACAATAATGTGCCTGACAAAAGGAACATTCCTTGTACAAGACAGAATTATTGCCCTGTCATATTCTTCATGAAAAGATACTAGGTAAGGTGCCAGCATTAGAAACAGAAAATGCCATGATTCCAAGGGGACCAAAAAATAAATGAGACCATGGGATGGGAGCCACAACACTGCTACCTCCTCCAAGCATTCATCTTTCCCAGACAGCCATCATTCCTTGTGTACATAGCAGTTTTTTCATTGCCAGGCATGATATTGGCCAGCCTTGTCTACACAAGGCAAAAATTATTGGGGTTGGGTGGGTTATTCTTAGGAGGGGTGCTGACCTTAAGGGTCGAGCAATTTGGTACTGATCTCCTTGTCCTTTCTTTCTGTGGTGACCTGGGCGCATAACAGGTTCTATCTCTGCTGTGAACTGACCCACCCACACATTGGCTCTTTGCACAGTCTTTCTCCCATGTAACACATACTTGATCAGGAGAAATCTATCACCCAGCTGACGTTTTCTATCCGAGGATGCTTAATGGGGAAACAAGGCACAAGGGAAATATAGAAATCTGCACCAGTCAAGGAAAAGAAGAGAAAGGCTTGGTACGGATCACATGATTAAAAACTTCCAACCACTCCTCTCATGATTTAACCCTAGTTGGCAACAAAGGATGCACAACTACTCACTCACTCCCACCCCGGTGGGATGTGGGAGAGGATCATAAATGTGTGGATTGAGATAAAGACAGTTTTTTAAGTAAAGCAAAGGCCACACAAAAGCAGATAAAAACAAGGAATTCAAAACTTCCCACAGGCAGGCAGGTGTTCAGCCATCTCCAGGAAAGCAGGACTTAATCACCCTTAACAGTGACTTGGGAAGACAACCATCACTCCAAACATTGTCCCTTTCTTCTTCTTCACCAGCTTTATTTGCTGAGCATGATGCCATAGAGTATAGAATACCCCTGCAGTACACTGGGGTCATCTTTCCTATCTGTGTGCCCTCCCAGCTCCTTGGGAACCCGAGCCTTCTTGCTGATGAAGCGGGAAAGCAGGAAGAGCCTCGACGCCATATCAAGCACTGCTCAACAATTACAAAAATGCTTCATTATCAACATTGTTTTCATCACAAATCTAAACCACAACCCCATATCAGTTACTATGAAGAAAATTAACTCCATCCCAGACAAAACCATATTCCTAATCATAAAATCATATGGGTTGGAAAAGACTTTTAATTCATCTATTGCAATCATTAACCTTACACTGCGAAGTCCATTAGTAAATAATCAAGTCACAAACTGGGTTTTCTCAAGCCTTGCTTCTAGTTTTCCCATGAAAGATTTAGGGGAAGAACACTCTTAAAACATTGGTAGTTAGCTGTACTCACACTCCTGCACAAATAATCTGGAAAGAACTCACCATGTTGTTTCTAAAGTCCACACCTGACATTTTCAAGACCTTACATAATATGGAGGGATAGCATTTTTAATCAAACAGAGGCTCTCTAATTTTATTGGTTTTACATGGCAAGGGTTTTGCAGCATGGGGGCCTACTAGGGTGGTATCTGTGAGAAGCAGCCAGAAGCTTCCCCAAAGTCTAGTAGAGCCAATGCCTTTCAGCTCTGAGATGGACCCACAGCTGGCCAAGGCTGAGCCCATCCATCAGTGATGGTGGGAGTGACTCTGGGGTAGCATAGTTAAAAAGGGGGGAAAAGTTTGCAAGATTACAGTAAGAGGCAGGAATGAGAATATGTAGAAGAAACAGCCCTGCGGACACTGATGTGAGCAAAGAAGGAGGGGGAGGAGGTGCCCTGTCAGAGCAGAGATTCCTCTGCAGACTCTGGTGCAGACCATGGTGAGGCAGAAGGTCCCCCTGCAGCCCACGGAGGTCCATGGAGGAGCAGAAATCCACCTGCAGGCCATGGAGGAGACTCCATGCCAGAGCAGGTGAATGCCTCAAGAAGGATGTGACCTACTGAGAAGCCCATGCTGGAGCAGGGTCCTGGCAGGACCCATGGGAAGAAGAAATCACATTGGAGCAGATTTGCTGTAAGGATTTGTGACCCCATGGGGGGCCCATGCTGGAGAAGTCTCTTTTCTTCCCCCCCTCTTTTTT